>KV417312.1:0-29798 GCA_001630345.1 Calocera viscosa TUFC12733
GCCAAGAATGCAGAATGTGTTGAACGTTGAAACAAAGTGGTGATGTGGCTAGTGAGGCGGTATGGGAGAGGAGGGGGATTGTTAAGCCGGGAGGGGCAAAAGGAACGGGGGAGAGAGTATGAGGCAAAGGAGAGCAGGAATATAAAGCGAGTGCCACTAGGAGACCATTGGATCAATTGTTTTCTGGGTATTGGTGAACAAGTAGGAGATTGGGGGAGACCAAAAGAACTGACGGTACAGTCACGGATAACGAAAGGCGGGAGATGATCGGAAATTGAAGGAAGATCATGATGAGGCCGGCCAGGTCCAGGACGGAGCGTAAGGTGAGGTTGTCGATCGGGATGCTGAATAGACGAAGAAGGCAATGAACGTGCCGACGCTTGTGGGTTTGAGCAAAGTGCGGAACAAGGTCATCCCCCTGGAAGTGGGAGGCGGCATGCCGATGGGCGAAGACAATCCGTGTCCAGTACTGACAGAGCTGCCGGCAAGTGGGAGAAATAGTTTGAGGTAGGTGCTGGGTCTTAGATGTCGGTGAGTGGCGAGTTTGAAGTAAGAGAACGAACGGCGGTGAGTCGGCATCGGAATGATGGTTGTGCGGAGAAGACATAAGCATTCGCATACATAGAGTTCAAGTGCAGTGATGTTGTGAATGGACGACTGGTAGATTGGGATAAGGGAGCACGCCATTGTGTCAGGTATCTGACAGGCGGGAGTGGGAGTTAAGTATGATGGTGGGTATGGAGGCTTGGCCTCACAATGTTAATTAAAAAGGCTGAATGACATGCTGAGGTAAGGCCTCGGTTATAACCGGAGGGTGACTGAGAATATTGGAATAACCGGGGAAGGCGGGGTTTCAAAAGGGGGACGGCGGGTGCAGATGGCTTGAAATTACATGGGTCTGGTGTGGCGCGCGACAGGTCGGCGTGGTCCCGGAGACGCGTCAGGGCAGCTGTTCACTCCGGCTTTCCATATCAACGCAACGCAACGCAACGCAGCAGCAGCACAAACGGCCGTCCCTGTCCATTGTCCCGTTTCGGGCATCTTCTCCTTCTCCTTCTTCCTTCTTCTTCGCAGGATTTTGTCTCTTCTCCTTCGTTCGTCCCTTCTGCGCAGGATCTGCCCGCGCTTCGATAGGAATAGGAAGCGGCAACGGGCTGGGATCGTCTGGTATTGGTCGTCACGCGCGAAACGCACAAGAACGCAGAACGCAGAGCATCGGCCCCACGTTCCACACACCTGGCTCGCTCCCGGCGGCTCGCTGCGTTCCAAGGAAGACAGAGGAAGAAGGCTTGATTACGAGAACGACAAACACGGACGACCACCTGGACATCGACGACTGCTCGCACGACGACTGCCACGACGAGCAGAGGGAGATCACATCACGTACTGTACTGACCGCCCAACCTACTGGCTCACGTCTCGCTCGTCATCGCCTGCCCACACACACGCGGAGTGATCGTTGGACGTGACCGTGAGAGGTGTGGCGAGGGACAGACGACCAGCACGGTACGCCACACTGGCATCTGTCACGCAGAGTTCTGCTGATCGCCCTCTCCCAACAGTCGCACGCACAACACGCATACCGCCTCACGTATAACGCCTCTCTCAGTTAATAAATACCCAACGCCTACAAACGCAAAAGCCGCGGCCGTATTCGCGTGCATTCCATTTCGCTATTTTGGGACAGCTTATCATCGGCTCGCTTCCTCCGCGTGCTCGGTTTAGCAGGCGCCAGCGCGTCCCCCACGCCCGCACGCGCACGCGCACACGCACACGAGTCCTAGTCCGACAAGAGCGTTCTGCGTCGAAGCCCCTCTGCTTCATCGTCGCGTTTGTCTCCTGTGAACAGCGACGACGAGCACGACGACGACGATGGCGACAAGAGCAAGCAAGATGCCGCCCAGCACGATGCGCCGACGACAGCACACGAACGACTCGTTCGACACCCTCCCTCCTCCCTCCCCGCAGTACCCGTCCTCACTCTCCCACCCACACGGGCACACGCCGCCCCTGCAGATCCCCCAGTCCACCCACCCCTTCCCGCGCTCCGTCTCCCCGCTCAGCTCATCGCCCACCCATGGCATGCACATGCCCGCCCAAATCGCAGGCCCCGCCGAGCAGCCCGCCCAGAGCAGCAAGCGCGGCTTCTTCTCCCGCCCCCGCTGGTTCTCCCGGGACAAGACCTCGTCCCTCTCCTCCGCCTCCGCCTCCGGCTCCCCAATCCCCACCTCCCCGTCCAAGCAGCTCCCCACGCCCTCCCCGCCACGCGCAAGCTTCTCCCTCGGCTTCCGCCGCACAACAGTGAGCACCAGCAGCTCCGCCTCCGCCGGCGCGCTCGCCCCGCCCCACGCACCGGGGATGTACGCAACAGCCAGTCGATCACTGCTCGACGTCTCCTCCCTCCCTCCTGTCCCTGCCAGCCCCCAGCCATCCCCGCCCCGCTCAAGAGGCAGCTCCCACCGTGCCCCCTCTCTCACGGGGGACCACCTCGCAGGCACGGGCGACCTCAAGAGCATAAGCAGCAAACCATGGAGCAGGAGCATGGACGATTTCTCCCGCTTCCTCGCTGGTGGCAAGGGGAAGGACAAGTCCCAGCCGCAGTCGCAGGCGCCAACGCAGCCGCACGAAGGGTACAGGGAGAGGGAGAGGGAGCACGAGCGCCGGGAGCGGGACAAGATCAGCGCATACCGCGAGCGTGGCCTGTACGCCGCCCCTCCCGCCCTGGGCGCCTCCGTCTCCACACCAGCGATGTTCGGTCCCACGGGCGGGCCCGTCACGCCCCCCGCGCAGCCGAGCGGGCCACCAAGGCTCGCGACACCGCAGCCTATCTCCCCGCTCGGCTCGCCAGGAATGCTCATCCCCTCCAGCCCGGTCACCGCCAGCCCAAAACGAAGCATGGACCACGCAGGGGGCGACTACGTGTCCTTCCCCCGGGCGCGCGGCACATCCCCCGGCGCACCCGGCGCACCGGTCCCCTTCCCCTCCTCCTCCTCCGAAGCCCCCAGCGCGAGCGCGTCCACCAGCTCGCTCCATCTCCCCCGGCTCGGCAGCAAAGGGCGTAGCATCTCCGAGTCCCGCGTGAGCACCCTCTCCTCCCTCTCCGGCTCGCCAAACCGCGACCGTGACCGCGGGCGGCCGAGCGAGGACCTGCCCCCCGTCCCTCCTCTCCCCGCGAGCGTCTCCTCCCAGCCTGGGGGAGGAGGGTGGTTCGCCACCAGCCGCAGTGCGCAGCTGCACCTCCCCTCCGCCCAGAGGGGGAATCGGGAGGCTGTCGTTCCCAGCGGGAGCTGGCCAAGCCAGGGTCAGGGGAGGAACGATAAGCCCCCCGTGCCCAGCATCCCGCAGGGCATCGCCCGCGCCGCGTCGCCGCTCAAGAAGACCGCGGAGAAGGAGAAGGAGAAGGAGAAGGAGAAGGAGCCGGAGCTCCCGCCGTTCCTTGCCCTCCTCAGCCCGACCGTCGACACCGCCCTCGCGCAGTACGCCGCTGCGGCTCGACAGAGGAACACGGCTTTTCCCAGTGGGAGCGGGGGGATGGGTCTCATGCCCGAGCCGGAGAAGGGGCGGGGGAAGGGTGATTGGAGGGTGTACAAGGCGAGCTTGAAAGGGAGTAAAGTGCTGTTCTACAAGGTGCGTGAGGGTCGGTGTTGTGAGATGTCATGTTTTGGCTGATTAGTTGGAAAGGTGCCGAATGACCGCCAGCCAGCGGTGGAAGCGCACTTCCCCCGCACGCTCGTGGCTATCGACGAAAAGCCCTCACCGCCTCTGCACCCTCCGCCAGGCAGCGCCGGTCCCAGCCCGAGCGCGACCAAGGTGCGCAAGCGTGCGTTCTGGGGCAAGGGGCGGCACCCGGATTGGCGCAGGGCCGGCATGGGGGAGGAGGAGGGCGAGGACGCGTGGGAGGGCACGGGCGAGGCTGTCGCGCACGAGTGTGTTTTCCGTAGCTTTGTGGCGGAGAGGAAGAGGGACACCATGGGTTCCCTCGCACCGTCCCTCCCGACTGCTGGCAGGCCGGAGGAGATCCCCTTACCTGAGGATTTGCCTGACGACTTTCCTGAGAACGCACCCGAGGCCGCGGTGGAGAAGCAGGACCCGTTCGTGCTCGGTGCGATGGCGGTTATGCCTCTCCTGTGGGGGAACGAGTTCTGGGCCGAGATCGAGAAGCGCGTGGAGACGATGGAGGTTGGGCAGGAGCGGGAGGAGGCGGTGAGGCGCCTCAGACGGCCGATGCTCGCCGTGTGGGGGAAGGAGATGTGCGAGGCGCTCGAAGGGGAGGGCGAGCTGGTTGAGGGCTCTCCTCGACCGCCTATGAGGTGCTCTGTGTCGGAAGCCATGGAGAAGAAGCTCCGTGTTGGGTTGGACGTGTCGACTTTCCTCTCCCTCTCGCCGGAGGTCGTCGCTCGCTCGCTTAAGGCTTACCATGCCCAGCGCTTCCCCTCACCCTTCACGCCCTCGTCCCTGCTCAGCGCCGAGATGGATCCTTGGATGTACAGCCTCGCTCCGGACGCGAACGACGAGCCCATGCACCCCCTGACGCGACTGGTCATGCTCCACGTGCTGGTCGAGAGCCGGACGTGCGAGGAGCGCCGCGCTGCTGTGAAGGGCTGGGCGGAGGTCCTCGGCGCTGGTCCGGGGTATGCGGCTGCGGAAGCTATCCGCCGTGCATTCGGTTCTGCGCCTGTGGCGAGGCTGGAGGACCTCGCTGAGCTTGTAGAGGGCGCGACGTTTGTAGAGGATGATGGGAGGGGCGTCTGGAGAGGCGGGAGGAAGGCGCTGAAACAGCTTCTGGAGGTGACGAGGAAGGACGAAGGGAGATGGGGTGTGAGGGAGATGAAGCACGTTTGGGATGCTGTGGAGAAGCATTGGAAGAGCTGGACGGTGGAGCAGAGCGAGGACATCGGCGAGGATGGGGATGTCGGCGCGCTCGTCCAGTTCTGGGAGGACCAGGCGGGCGAGAACGATGTCACGTATCAGACGTATGAAAGCACGCTTCGTGATAAGTTTATCTGCTGACTTGACTCTTAGGATCTCTTCGTTCCTCCCCCCTTCCCTCGCTGCTCAGGCCATGTCATTGAGCAAG
Source organism: Calocera viscosa TUFC12733 (assembly GCA_001630345.1). Lineage (NCBI taxonomy): Eukaryota > Fungi > Basidiomycota > Dacrymycetes > Dacrymycetales > Dacrymycetaceae > Calocera > Calocera viscosa. The sequence continues at coordinate 5,078 of KV417312.1, forward strand.
GCCCAATCTAGGATGAATCCCTTCGCTCGCACTATCACGTCGCAGCTCGACAAACTCAAGCGCGATCGTCAAACACCAGACCGACTAGCTCACGACATCCGCGTCGACAAGGAGAATCGCGAGAGGAAGGAGTCCGAATCCAACCGCATGTCCATGCAGGCAGTGAAGAAGCCCACGAAGGGAGGGCATAAAAAGGGTCGGAGCGTCACAGCTTTCTTCCGTGTTGTCCGCCCTGTGTCAACAGTCTTTGGTGCCGAGCTTCCCGAACTCGACTTTACAGCAACCTCGAAGCCTGCACTCTCCCTCAGCCTCGTTCACGCCACAGCACGCCCTCTGCCGAACGAGGTGAGATCATTCACGTTCACGGTGGAGACCGAGGACGGGGGCAGGTACGTGCTGCAGGCAGCCAACCTCGCAGACCGCGAGCACTGGATGAATGCGATCGGGAAAGCTGCGCAAATTTCAGCTGCACGGCGCTCGTTGATGGAGGCCAATGTCCCGAAAATGGATCTGCAGAACTCTGATTGGGAGGCTCGTCCGCCATCCCAGCATCCAAAGTCTGGTCAGTACCATTATGTTGACCATGCCTTCATTTTCTTATTTCCGTGTAGTGTATGGTGTTACATTGGCCACAGTGCTTGAGCGAGAAGGCAATCAGCTCACGGAACGTGGCGTGCCGTTGATCATCAGTCAACTGATCGAGGAGGTGGAGCGACGTGGTCTTACGGAGACCGGGATCTATCGCATCTCTGGATCCAAGGCCGCGATTGAGAATATCCGCAACTCGATCGACAAAGGTGTGCACTGTTTCGCAGCCTTGATGAATGCTGCTAATCTCTGTGCTAGGCCTGCCAATTGAGATGGTTATTGATGAGTACACCGACATCTACGCAATCTGTGACGCAATCAAGCAGTGGTTCCGGGACCTACCAGAATCCATTCTGCCTGCAACTCTGCTGAAGGACTTTGATCAAGCACTGAGTGCGTACCTCTCATGCCAATTGGCGTGTAAATACCCTAACAATTGGAACAGAAATCGAGGAATATAACGCGCGCATGTTCCGCATCCAGGATCTGGTCGTCGGGCTCCCCCGTGCGAACTTCCTATGCCTCCGTGTCCTCGCTGAGCATCTGTACAAGTGAGTCCTGTCATCCACCCTCGCTGACAACGACTAATGTCCTTGCTAGGATCACGGACTATGAGGACCAGAATCAGATGCACGCCGATAACCTGGCGACTGTTTGGGCACCAACGCTCTGCCGATTACCTAACGCTGCCCAAATCCCCATCTTCCAGATGTTCGGGGTTCTTGGACCGGCGACGGGAATCGTCAAGCAGTGTATCCTGCAGTACCACTGGCTCTTCAACGAGGCGGACGAGGCGGAGCCCGAGTCCGGAGCGGACACTGAGCTGCAGACACCCACGGCCGAAGCACCCGCGGTCGAAGAACGTCGCTTCTCTATGACCGTAAATCACGAAGGCGCCGTCGTCGTGCAAGAGGAGCCGCTCGACCGGCGCTCGTCGGAAAGCAAGAGCTCTTCTGGCATGTCAATGCCCAACATTGACGTGACGGGCCCGACGCCCGAACCGTCCGTGGACTCGCATGGCGAGTACGGGACGGAGGACGACTTGCAACCCTCTTCTCATTATCCCACCGCATCCACTTCCACCCGCACTGAATACCCCTGAAGTGCATATTTGGCACACTCTTTAGCGATACCCATCTATCACTATTCCTGCCATCCTGTCATCCTGCACTCGCCCTATGCACCTCGTACTTGAAAGCCCTCGTCAATCATTCTGCATGTATTATGTAATGGGACAATGTCAATGGGATTCCTGATTAATCCAATTGGAGATGACGAGGCTGTTCCGGCACTCCAGCCAAATACTCAAGCTTCTCTAGTTCCAGATACGCCGGCCGGTCGTACGCCGACAGTTCGGATCTGTGATCGGCTTATTCGCGCAGATAGTGAAAACCATGACCTCGGGCGCATCTGCTGCCTTGGGTCTTTGGTCATTGACGTTCCGTCATTGTTGCCGACTGGAGGGAAGCATGATTGCCTGTTTGTGGTTGCGACTGGTGCGGTTCTCCAGACGCTCGGTCCTGGGTGGTTTCGTGTCCCGGCAAGTTCCGATCGCCGTCCTTGAATCGTTGTGCTTCTCACAAGGACGTTTCCAGCGGTGTGGTGCTGCAGGAGGAGCTCTGGTACAGGCATGTGTATCGCAGGTCCGCACACGTCCGCCGACTTTTCCACGAACGATCGTGCGTGAACCTGCTTCTCACAAGGACGATCCCCTGCTTTCGCATCGCCCGTCGAGGAATTCTGGCTCTGCTGGATGCTGTTGGACAAGAACGGCGGCCTGCGCTCCCTCCCGTGGCGGCAACCGAGCTGCGGGCCTCTTCGGATGATGTTTGGCTTCTCTGACTGACGTCCTGGAACGAACGACTCCAGCCCAGAAGCAGTGGAGCAGCCCTCTTCGCTCTCCACATCAGTCACATCTCGACACGTGCACCTCTTCGCTTCAGCCGGGGCTCGTGGGGGTATATAAGCCCGCTGACTTTTTCCCTCAACCTAACAGGCCTGACACGCTGCCCCTCGCTGGGACGTCGTCTGCTGGCAACTCAAGCTGCTTGGGGCGTACATATCCCTGCGGCTTGTACAATATGTTCGAGCAGCACGTCCCTGCGTGGAGCTTCTGCGTCGTACCTTCCCATTACTGGGTCAGCTCCGTGTCGCCCATCTCTGGGTCGGCCTTCGTCTCGATTGCCCATATCGCCTCTCGGATGCTCATCTGGAGAGATCAGGACACTCCCGCTGCGTCGGACACGCTTCGCGACCCCCTTCGACCCTCCTGCAGGGTGGGTGTGAAAGTTGCGTGCTGCGGTCCCTCTCCTGGATTTCTTGACCTTCTCCTGGTCACGCATGGAGGCTCTGAGCAGGCTATGGCTGCCACCCTTGTTCCCGGCTCATGCAGCTCGAACCTTGGCTAGCCGTCGGCTCGTCATCAAGGACCTCCTCCTATATGCTGTCCTTCTGTTTTCCCGACGACCTGGTACTGCAGCTCCAGATGTCTATCCGCTCGACGCCTACCATTTGTTCACTCGGCGTGCGTCGTCTCGTCGGGGATCAGAGCTGCACTACCATCTTCTCGGCACGCATTCTCTAATAGCAACCTCTAGTCCAGGTAGACACCGTCCTCCGCTCACAGGGCCGTCCTGTTCTTGAGCTTTAGGTAGTCTCCGTCTGCCTGGTCTGTGCGTGCTGCGCTCCATCAAGTCCACACCCGACGACGACTCGTCCTCATAGGCATCGTCCTCATTCCCCATCGCTGTCCTCCGTGCTCTGTCAGGAGGTCCTGACTCCAGGGGGTATGACGCAGCGCGATGGGTGATAGGACGATGCCAGGCGCACACAGATCATTGCGCGGAGAATGTTTGTCAATCGCTCATCTCGTTCTCACTCGGCGGTGAGGCCATAGAGGCTCATCGTCACGCGTTGGAACAGGCAGCACAAGCAAGGGAGTCTTAACTCACTTGCAGTGTCCGTAGTGCGGGAGGACCACTGCTTGCGTGCGTGAGTTCAACGGCCTCCTTGATTTTGTGCTTCACTCCAATCTTTTCTGCCGCTCTCATAACTTGGTTCTTAACCCTCGGACTATTCTCCACTCATGCAGATACGCACGGAGCCATCGATTCCTGTCACACAGGGCCTTTTCGGATGGTCCGGATAGCAATGTCGGTACGATATTGACTGATAGTGCTAATGCCAAGCTACAGGAGGGAATAATCATTATGCCAGCCGTCTTTCCTCGAGCTCTACTGTTCATGTACTCCCACGGTAGGGAGCTTTCCTGCTTATGCTTATCATGTACAGTCGCGTAACATACTTGGCCCCCAAAGCGTCACGGCAGGTGACGCATACACCTCGCGCTCATGTTGTACCATGGTGTATTCAGAACGCTGCATGCTCGCGGGTTTAAACATCAGACGAGGCGAGGAGACGCACACCCGAATGAGCAGGAAACCGGTTCGGCGGGACCGGAGATCAAAGCGTACTAGTTCCTCCTTCTGCCACGTTTGCCGTCGTCAACCCGCTGTGTGGGGTCGTGATCGTCTCCTTCGCGAAGTTGCCGTTTTCATGCTGATGTGTCCAAACGCACGGCGCGAACAGGTCCTGCACCCGGTGCGTGAGATGATCCACGCTGAACTTCCGAGGAGGACTGCCCTCTGTTCCGACGGTGCAACGGTGAAACAACACCCTTCCGCCGACCTCTGCCCTGCTTCCTGAAAACACGCTGTTCCGATCGTGTACCTCAGCTGCAGGCACGCGAGCAGCATCACCGCACCACGGAACGTGATGATCGGACGAAGGCAGAACCGCGCTTTCGGGAGAGTACGCTCGACTTGGACGTGATGATGGTCATGAAGATATGTATTGTACGTGCAAATAGTATACAATGCAGCATTGGGAGCGTGAATGCATGGAATGCCATACCTGATGATCAAAGGGCAAGACGGAGAGAAGGTGTTCTGCCCTTGGCGACCTTCTTCGTCCGGTCTTCCTCCAACGTCTCCCACCACGCGGCCTCGTTTCGCACAGTTCCCCCGCCGCCCTCCTCTTCCACGCGTTTCTGTGCCTTGCCAGACACATGCCGTTTGACGGCACCGTTCCTCTCCCTCGTTCGCGTGACCACGCTGAGACCGGAGCTGATCCCCTTCCGGCCGCCCGTGCTGTCCTCATCGTCCTTGCCCTTGCCGGGAACGGCGTGTTTGCCCTTCTGATCCTTGGCGAGCAAGTGATGAGAGGCAGGGAGCGATCGATCCCAGCTATCCTTGTGTAGTCGAAATAGAGCCATCGAGGCTCGCGCGTCGGTCACCTGCAGCAATGACATCAGGAGTGATTCCCAGGTCATGGTCGGAGCATGCGCACCGAGTCGTGCTCGCCCTCCTGAATGTCCAAGCCCAACTCGAGCTGTATGAGCTTCCTCAAACCGGGCCTCTTCGTCTTGGCGATCTTGCGCAACTCGGTGTATGTCTGGGTATCGCGGGTATATTGATGGGGATGAGAGAGGAGTAGCGCCTACGGAGGCCTTAGCTTTGGTCATATTAGTGATATGCACCACGCACCTGCATGTCGTTCGACAACGCATGTCCGACAACAACTCTCCCCTCCATAAGCTTTGCCACCTCCGCCTGCACGTCCTTAAACACCTCCGCCTTTTCAAGGTCCCTCGGCCGTATCCCACTCCACTTTGTCCGGTAGTCCGTCACTCGCTCGACCTGTCGTACGAATTTGTCGACGAGCACCGCGCCATGGTAGTTCACGACGCTGACTCGTGCGAGTGAGGATTGTCTGCCTTCTGGGCCGACGCCCACCATCTCGCAGTCAAGCGCTATGTATTTGCCTTGCCTGATGAAATATCAGTATCCGTGCGGCGCGGGCAGCTATTGAACGTACTCGGGTGTTTGAGACTTGGTAAGTGTGCCAAGCACGAGGGAGCGCATCTCGGTCGCGGTGGTCTTCGACCGTTTGGTTTCCGGCTCTGTGATCGTGTGCCTAGGCATGGTTTTCAGACCTCGTGCTCATGCTCAACAAATAAACACGTACTCCGGTTGTTTGGGCGCAGACTTCGCTGCCTGAGCATACGAGTTTCCCCTAGGAAACCTGTATACACATCTCAGTGGTTGATCAACACATGCAGCAAGGGCGGGCATACGACTCAAATTCCTTGCCCTTGCCATTGGGTCTACGCCCAGATGCCGTGCTTGAGCTATCGGCTTCCACCGCATCGCGCTTACGCTTGGTGCCTTTCGGTGCACCGTTCACTCCGATGGACTATCGCATAGTCAGATGGGGAGCAGTCATGCCATCAGCAAGGCGCACCTTCTTGAGAGCAGCCCAATTTGAGGAAGGCGGCAGGATCGATTGAGCGGGCTTCTCTCCCGACACCGATGTCATCATTGATAGGCTGTCGGCAAACTGATGTAATCCCGCTAGCTGCGGTCGATTGGGTATCTTCTGCGCAGAGTCAAACTTGAATGCTATGTGTACTGTATGAAGGGGAGATGCGCTCGAAATTTCGCTGTCAGGGACCTCGGGTTATGGCCGACATCGGAGATACGCTTTGTTTATGCGACTCGTCCGAGTCCGCCCTCTCCTCGCCATCGACCTCCTTCCCGCTTTCTGCCTGCCGTAGGTTTGCCATTATGCCCCGCTACAAGCTTGCCTTCTTCGTCCCTACCGCACACGCAGCGCCCGTAAAGCGCGCCATATTTTCGACAGGTGCCGGCACTATCGGACTTTACAAGAACTGCGCATTCCAGTCGGCCGGTCAAGGCTCGTTCTTGCCAGTCGACGGCGCCAAGCCGGCTATCGGCGAGATAGGCAGGGAGGAAACGGTGGATGAACTGAAGGTTGAGATACAGTGTGATGGCGAGCAACAGACGAAAGAGGCGGTGAAGGAGATGAAGAAGGCACACCCGTATGAAGAGGTCGCGTACGAGGTGTACCGCATCGAGGACTTCTAGGCGACCGACATCAGGTGGAACGTTCATCGTATGTCTGCCATCATCTGGAGGACATCCAACACATGCGACTCGAGTTCTGCATCGATCCGTTTGCCACATCCGTCTCGGTCGCGATCATCCGAATGGTCTGGCCCACGATGATCTACAGGCTATGGCGTATCAACACCGGTCTCGGACATCTCCCTGATGCCCGAAGGTATCAAGTATCGAGGAGATACGTCGCACCGTGGTCCAGCACAGCTTCGACTGTTATTCTCTGTCCCGGTACCACCTTATGTTCATGGTGGCCCAAACGGACCTCGGCGTGTATGGAGCGGACGGCTCGCAAGAATCTCGGCGAAGAAGCCCGATCGCCACCGACCTGCCCGCCTCTCGCCGATCTTGGGCTTATCAACGCAATGCATATATTCCTAGTTTACATCGACTTCCATCTTTTGCCCTGGCATCTGAAGAAAACCGCCTACTCCATGATCCCTCGCATCACCGGTACCACCCCTCTACTCGATTGGCGTGTGATTGTCGTGGCGATCCTTCACTTCTTCCCGAGCGTGATTCCGAAGTCCTTCAGGATCTTCTCGACAGTCGTTCCTGCCTTCGACGTATCAACATTGACGGCGAACGGGACTGGGATGGGGGGAGGACGGGGGACCTCCTACATCGGACGACCGGTGAGTCGCGCCTCTGCTACTGCTTTTCGATTTTACTCACGGGGATGTTAGCCTTGAACGACCAGGGACCGAAATGGGCCTCGAAGTGATTCTTCTGCTGCTCGGGCATTGTTCGGGATGTGGGATGTGGGATGTGGATTTGGATGCTGTTGCGGCATTGTGACGTCGATTGTTGGCGCATTTATACGCCTGGATGCTGGCAAGCTTTGCTGCGGATCACGACCGACACGCTACAGGCTATTGACGACGAGAGCGGCGCAGGCACCCTCATAACCGAAAGATCAGAACATCCCTTATCAGTCGCTCGCGTTGATCGTCGGTGCTGCACAAAGGGTCCATACCACTGATGTCCTCTCGCTGCGGAGACGGCGCCGCACTGGTGTCTAGTCGCCGCACTTCCCAAGTAAGCTTACGCTCTGCGGCAGAAGTGCAAGTGCTGACACTGTCCGAACTTCCAGTCTTTCATGCTATCAATATCGGTCGATATGTCGTTTGTGGACGTTTTGTCATTATCTTCTCGCCAAGCCCGACCATGTCTTCGGGGTCGTTCTTCAAAGATCGAACGGATCGCGTACTCGGCGTATCCGGTAACGGGCATCTTCTACAACTTCTGCCCGTGGAAGCCACTCCCGTCGCATGGTGCTGCGCTCGCCTGGCCGACTGTGTCAATGAGTCCCATCAGGATGTCGTCTGCCGGCCGCAGCTATCGCCGTTGTCGCTGCGGCACCCCGCAGTCTCGTTCCTACGCTCGGTCCAACTTCCCTCCTCCTTCACTCTTCTGTACTTGTGCTTATAACTTGGCCAAGTGGAGTCGCTGGACATTGCACACAACGCAACCAACCCATCCTTCCGACTCGAAACAATGGACCGACCCCAGCCAATAACCATAGGCCGCAAACTCGCTGCAGTCGCTTCACTCGCATACGCCAAGCTAGTCCTGATTGCCTACTGGATAATCAGCAACATCATTCCCTCCTGGCGCCGGGACCCCAAGTGGACCTTGCGGCGAGCTGTTGGTTTCCGCCTGTCTGGCTGGGCAGTGTCGGAGTTCAGTCCAAAGTTCCAAGACATTTGTTCACGAGATTGGAGTGCTGAGCCGGACGAGAAGGAACTGAGGAGATGGAACGTGGGCTTTGCACGGACGGGGGAGCTCCAAGGCCCTCTATTGGGCGAAGTTGGCAGGCTCGAGAAGGAGACAGGTGCGAAGAGGGTCAGAGTTGGCGTCTATTGGTACGGTCCTCAAGATGAGAATGGCAGGCGTGACTACTCTGCCTCTCCGGGTGAGAGGATCCTCCTCTATTTGCATGCCGGAATGTACGTGGTGAGTAGATATTTCAGAGTTGCTCGCTTCTGCTGATGACCTGAAATAAGATCGGATCTGCCCATCCGTCCGACATGTCGAGCTTCATTCCGACGCAGCTTTGCAACTTTGCACGAACCGTCCCTCGGGTCGCATCTGTTGAGTACCGCCTGTCTTCCATGACGCCGAACGCCTCCACCCATCCCTTCCCGACTGCTCTCATCGACACCCTCACCGCTTTCCGTTATCTGCTGGAGCTTGGCTTCAGTCCGGACAACATCTTCATTGGTGGCGACTCTTCTGGTGCGAATTTGGCCCTTGCTCTCACCCGATATCTCGTTGAAGAAGAGAGTCTCTCACTTGCCGGCTTGATCCTTTTCTCGCCATGGTGCGACTTAACCAGCTCTCACTCTCGACCTGGCATGTCGCGTCAGATCAAGAGAGAGAAGGATGTCCTTGGCTCTGCTATCGATCCCGGTTCCTACTCTGCCAATGCTCTCCTCTGCGGGCTTTCGCCTGAAAATCCCTACATTTCCCCGGCCTGCAAGTGGATTCTGCCATCGTTCGGTGGCTTTCCCCCAACTTATTTGGCTGCCGGTGAAATGGAGGTATTTTTGGATGAGATCAAGACGCTCAAGTCTAGAATGGAAGGTATCGTTGACGGCGGACTGGTCTACGACGAGACGCCTGGTGCACCGCACGGTACGCTGACTCACACGTGTCCCTTCGTGATCGAGGCTAATACGATCGATCTCTTCCCGCGGCCCAAGATTTCTGCATTATAGGCGAGTAAAATTATGCGCGCTCAACTGTAGCCGAGGCTGATGCGATCTATTGATTTGATGTAGACTTTATGGAGCCAGAAAGAAGCCAGCTTATTACACGAGTTGCGGAATGGATTGACGACATACGACCCACGCCGCAGCAGCCGCTCATATACATATGAGTCGCAACCGCTGAATGGCTTTCCTTTGAAGACTTCGTCAAACGTACAACTCATAACGACACCATTACGGCAAGAATGATACACGAGATGCACCGTGCACACTTTCATCGGTCGTCATAAGATACACACGGTAGTCCAGGGTGACCGGATATCGGATGGAGGTGCGAGTGCGAGATGAAGACCGGCAGAGCAGTTTGTTGGGTAGATAATAATGTTACATATTTGCCGGTTGCTCGGAGGGCTCAGGTCACGGATTGATAGATAGGAGGCTGGTGGCGCTGCGCTCGCTATCGAGGAGGGCGGTCGGGGTTATCGAGGTCTGACGTAAGGAGATCCGGCAGAGCAGAGGACGGCTGACGCGAGGGCCACGACCTCGGGGCGACCGATACGACTCTCGGGACGTCTTGAAAGGCAGCGACGGTACGAGGAACGAGGGCGGGCGCCGGAGCACAGACTGCAGGGTAACGAACGGACCTGCTATTTCTCTATCTTTGGCCGGCGACGGTATATACTAAACTGTACAATGGGTGACTTCTCGTGGACTTTTACCGCAGATTTACAAGGACGAGCGGAAGCAAGTGGGTAAATTGTACGACTCGTCGACCTTCCCGTGACTGCAGGGTACGCAGACATCATCGTAGATTGCCCTGGCAATGGGGGAAACGAATTTGATCAGGGGACGGTGTTGCCGATCCCTCCGGGCATGAGCATCAGGTCGGATTGTATGGCAATACGAATCTGCGATGGTCGTAAAATCTACAGGGGGGGTCGACCCTTCGCAGATCTTGTAGCTGCGAGAGGCTCGGATTTCGAAACATAAACTGGAAGGAGAATATACGTGAACTTAGGAACTGCATCGACGCAGATTGCGACGCAGATTGCTCCGCAGATTGCTCGTAGCATCCAGTACCTGCGGATCGGATAGAGGGTTGCCTAGTTACACGCGAGCGGTCCGACGCGATTTCCGAGGCTCACCGCGTCCGAAAAGGCCGAGCCGAGCAGGGACCTCAGCGGGTGCTCGTAATCCGCAGGTAATGAATGAAACGCGACCGAAAGAGGATCTTCGATTTGGTACAGGCGGTGCAAAGCTCATCCAAAACTTCCACAAGTGCTATTGGCCATTCTCGTTTATCGTCGCCTCGAACAGAACCACGAAGTGCTTTGAGCAATCTTTGGGCGCCGCTGAAAAACAACAAAACGTCGAAATCAGCAATCCGGGAACACCCCCGTGCGCATCGGCCTTATTCAGCATGCTGTCCTAGGGTGTCTTGGTGAGGCCTGGGAGGCACGCCATTTCAAGCTGAGTTTATACGCTCAGTAAGGCGCACCCCGGGAAGGGTGTGCTCACTGGGGATGGACAAACGGTCCACCCGTCCTTGCACTTACCATATGTGTACCATCGAGCTATTGATCGGTACTTCAAGCTGATGTTGGGAAAGATCTGGTCTGCACCTATTCCTACGAAGCCACGAGCCCAGGAACGAGTTCGGAACTCGACAGTCCCTCTCCGCGATGCTAGGATCAATGTCATGGCGGGAAACTCCTCGGCTCTTCTTGTCTTCACTGTACCCTCCTCTTTGTCGTCATCACAACCAGCAGAACGGTATCGTTTGCGGCTCCACACTTCCTTTCACTTCCCTCGTTGGGCTATGTTTCTCATCAGATAGACTTTTGACAGCAGCATAAAGCAAAGTGCTTTAGTCGCTTCACCCTCTGTATCTGCCGACCGCCCGTTGTCTTGCCGCTCGACTTACACCGCGATCCCTTCCTTGCTCTGGTCATTGCCATCCAATCATCGCACCAATATTGCATTGGAGTCAAGCATCGTCTCAATATGGACAAACCATCGACACCATCGGTTCTGCGGAAGCTCGAGGCCTTGGCCCTGATTGTCTATGCCGGCGTGGTCATAGCACCATACTATGTGCTCGTCCATCTTCGACCCTCCGGGCGGGGCTATCCCAGCTGGACTTTATTCCAAAACTTGCGCATCCGGATGCTGGGCTGGGGGCTATCGGATTTCTCCCCCCGGTTCCAAGAGGCTGTGGCTTGGCCACTCTCGTACGAACCGACACAGGGCGAACTGGCGAAGCACAAGGTAGGCTTTACACGAGCTCCTATCTACGAAGGACAGATCTTCGGCGAGGTTGGGGCTTTGGCTGAGAAGTGGGAGGTGAAAAGGATTCGCGTCGCCGCTTGGTGGTATGGAGATGGTGAGGATGGAACACGGACAGACTATAAGGCTGCGGAGGGAGAGAAGATCATCCTGTTCCTGCACGGCGGCGCGTTCATCGTGCGTCATCGCTTCCGTTGCACCTCGCAGCCCTAACAGTTACGTCTAGGTAGGTGGCGGGCATCCGGATGAGCTCAACAGTTACATTCCTTCCCAGCTGGCATCGCTTTCCAAGACGTTTAGGCGAGCTGTCTCCATTGACTATCGGCTGTCGACTTTGGTGCCCGAGCAGCGGTGGAACAGCTACCCCACTGCTCTGATCGACTGCATATCTGCCTTTCATTATCTCCTCTCGCTGAAGTTTGAACCGTCCAACATCATCATAGCGGGTGACTCGGCTGGTGGAAACCTGGCTCTGGCTTTGACCCGGTATCTTCTCGTGGAGGAGAAGATCAAAGTCGGAGGATTGATCCTTATCTCACCGTGGGGCGACCTGACAACCTCTCGGGATGATACCAAATCTTCACGCGCATTCAATTATGGAAAGGACATGTTCGACGAGATAGTAGATGCTGGTTCTTGGGCGGCTCGCGCGTACCTAGGCGGAGAATCAGCGGCGAATGCGTATATCTCGCCCGCTTGCAAGACAATCCAACCGACCTTCGAAGGATTTCCGCGGACCTACTTGACCGTTGGCGAAATGGAGGTCCTCTTGGATGATTCCAGGACGCTCCGAGAACGGCTACAACGTGCGATCAATGGCGCGCTCACGTACGAGGAGGTAATGTACTTTGCTATTTGCCGGTGATGAGGTCTCACGTGGCGACCTTCTCCAGCAACCCCGAATGCCCCACGATGTGTTCATTTTCAGGCGCGTACTTGTCATCTGGTCCTTGATAGTGGCTAACGCCATCTAATAGTTGCATGGATGCCGAGCGGAGACAGATCATTAACCGAATAGCGGACTGGATAGACTCGGATGAGAAGGCATGAGGGCTGCAGCTGAATGGTAGCCATCCATACATTCTCGGATGTTTTAAAGCTGCATTTCGTTACCCGGGGGAATCCAGTAGTGTACAATGAAGGCATTGCAGACGTGATGATACGAAGCGTATTTTTGACAAGACAAAGAACTTCCCGATGAAGCACATTACGTCAGCCTCACGTGAGTGGGAACTTCGCGGACTCAGACAGACATCTTCCCCGCACGAGGAAGACACGACACTCGTCGCGTACGCTTCGCCACTCGCCCTCCATTCGCTTCTTCCTCCACCCCGCATATACCCACATATCTCACTTATGATCAATGTCTTCCATCCCAGAACTGCTAGTACAGAGACGCCAGCCCAGCGCTCTGACATTGAATGTCGACCGGTATCCAAATCATACCCAAATCCTCGTGGTCTGGGAGCGCAACGCGTCCGGCAAAGTCCGTCTGGACCATATCTCGCCTGGCTATTCAGAGAGGGCATTTCTAGATGAGCTAGGAAGAAGAGAGTTGAAAGAAATTCACACGGTCAGGGAGTGGGCGGCATACAAGAGCGGCCAGAAGATGGCCTACTTCTATGCCGTATTGGTACCCGCGACGAGTAGGGTGAGCGACTCGTAGCTTCTGCAACACGAGCTACTCACATGTGTTCCAGGGCAGCTTAAGGGAGAAATTTAGAATATGGAGTGATATGTAAGGCATGTGACATAGTACTTGAGAATCGTTGACCTGTGAGTTGCTTGCAGGAAACCTCTCGAGGAAGCGGACTACGCCAAACACGCCAACGGCTCCCTCGGCATACAACTTGAGGCAAGCTACCATATTAGACTCTGTTGATTGATAGAGTTTGACAAAGTACTTCAGGAAGACATCTTCGCCGATACTGGCTCATCGAACGGTTCCAGACCGAAGAACACGGAGCCAACAGCACAGCTCGCGCTCGACTTCGTCGAGCTTCGTCGACATCCACCGGCACTGGAAATGGCTGATGTGAGGGACGAGACACGCTATATTGTGGTCTTTGAGCGAGACGGATGTGACGAGGTCATCGAGGAACACAATACCCCCAAACAGTCGGCAGATATGTTGAGGGCGGAGCTCAGGAAGAAGAGAGGACCATTGCTAGCTTCCGATATTATTCGGGTGCAAGAGTGGGCAGCGTACATGCGCCGGGACGAGGTGGCCTATTTCTACATGGTGTCTATCCTGGACGCTGCCGTGGTACGTCCGAGCCGGATTCCGTCTTAGATTCTCATTCAAACTTGTTGCAGGAACGGTTTGAACAAGCGATCCGAGACTCTGAGAGATTGTATGACATTTAAGTGTTTAAGGTGATGGAGCTGAGCTAATACTAGTGTCAGAGAACTCTTCGAGGATTCAAAGTATGTTCGACGACCTGATGGAACCATCCTCATGGATACGAGAGGACAGGTTCGCGTGTAGCTATCCGCGTCTACCTCGAAGCTTACCGATTTGTAGGAGGATCTCCCTTTGTGGGCTGGCGTGCCTATCTCCCGTCAAGAGATTCATTCCACCCCACGAGTAACCTTTGTACGTGTCATCGCAAGCATATTGTAACGGCTTGTCTCCTGACTGCGCGACACAGAGAGACCTATCAGGAACAAGCAGCACCAACGGCACCAGCACGACGCTAGCAGACCTACTCGTTCAACCCGCCAGTGGACGAGAGCGATCAGCAACCCCTCAATTACCAACGACTTTGGTGCTAGCAGACGGTCGCTCAGCAGATGTTTCTGGAGGACAGCGGCGTTCTGGCGTTTCGGGGCGGGGACGGTCGCCTTCGCCTTCTCTACTGGGTCAAGCATCCACATCCACTTTGGTGGGCGACAATCTACCTCCTTGGGCAAAGGAGGCGGCTTCTTTGATCAGGAAGGCGGATATGGAACAGCCGGGGCCCAGAGAGCCATCGCCAGGAATGCCATCCAAAAAGCGAGTCCGTTCTCCTGAAGCAACCGCGGACAAGGCGTCTACGCCTGTTTCTGCTGACTTGGCTACAATCTGGGATCGCCTTCCATCAGGCAATGGACCACCTGCAATTCAAGAATCTCGTAGCACTGGACTGTCCCATCATGGATCTACCGCTGCTGCAAGGAGGATTCCGGTGTTTCATCCATATCGGGAAGCCAAAAGGAAGGCGCCTTCGAACATTGTTCACTCGCGAGCTCTCGTACCATATAACTCTACTTCTCCTGAACCGACCGAGCCAGTCTTTCCAGCAGCTGCGTTTTCCCTTGGTCCGTTTGGTGGCCGGAATGGCATTTGGGATGCGCGACCTTCTGAGCGCCTTGCACATGCTACATTGCCACTCCTCGAGACGGACGAAAATAAAAGCTCAGCCAGAGAACAACCGAAACACGCAGACAACTTTGATCGACAACAATCACCTTTGGGACTGGCGGCAGCCCGACCTGGATTCACACACGCGCCAAGTCCACTTCCGCTTCGACGATCTAATGCTGTGGATCGAGCTCAAACAGTCACATCTCCGTCCATTCCTCCTGGCCTGTCGAACCACACACAATCGTCCCAGCGCCTTCCACTGAGCCCACCGCCAAGCGCTACGAGTGCACTGTCAGCACACGCGTTGTCCTTTTCTCCCTCCCCAAGCACGAACAGCGACGATCAAGCCATTAGTCCGAACGGTGAACGGATGCCATGGAACGGTCCTGACCACGCCCGCTTCGCGTCGGTGGGACAAGGAATTCTCAGGATCCCTCCGCAGGCCCAGGAGCCACTGGGCTCGCAACTCAGTACGACCGGGCAGACCTCGGGTCAGCCTAGTGCTACACACCACACACCCATGCCGATGTCCTCTATGCATGCGCCTGTAACTGGGATGGGAGCCTTGCAGGCCACTAGACCCGGTGGATGGACTATGCAGAATATGGCTGTACACCTACAGAAGCAGAATGCGTCGTTGCAAGGGCCTCAGTTTCAAAACGTCCCGCAGAACCAAAGCACAGGGTTCCCCATCATGCCTGGGGGAACCAGCAATTGGATGATGGTTCCGGATACACAGTTTCAAGTAGGCAACAATCCTCCAACAAATACGGGCTCCATGGCCATCCCGTTCAACGCTTCTCTTCACATGGGCTTAAATGCGGCAGGTGCTCAACCGTATCATGCCGTAGTGCCCCACTGGCCCGTAGCCCCTCCTCCACAGTACTTTCCTGCAGTACAACTGCCCAAAACCTCCTTCCCTCCACCACCGGACCTGAGGACGATCGCACCATCTTATGGATTGGCACCTGGTTGGCGATATGCAGACCCACCGACCATGATACATATACCAGTCGCACCTGCTGGTGCATTCCACATGCCAGTTCCGGCCGCACCAATTCTGAAGCATGCTGTGCCGCCGGGACTGTCTCCGCCGCAGCCTAACGAGGGAAATTCAGCGATGATACCGCGCCAGCAGTCTCCAACGAAAGTGGGAAGTGTGGGTGGCAGCCCTTCCCAAAATGTCGCGCCATCTCAGGTGGCTGGTGCCGAAGCCTCGGCCTCATCACCGGTTCCTAGCCCGATGTCGACAGACGCCCGAACGACGCTTCCCACTCCTCCCACTACGGTAGTCCTACCAGCGTCCGGGCTTTCCCAATCGATGAACAGTCCCGCTGGAAAAAGCACAGAGAAGTCAGTGGTCGTCACAGATATCCTCGAGGTTGGGACCGCCCGACCGGCCGACGGTCCGAGCACCAGCCCAGTCCCGCTTCAAGTTGAGGCGGCGGGGACCGAGGCTTTCGAGATTGGCATCGGGCAGACAACGCTGACATCATCACTTGGGCTTGGAATCAAGAGACCGGAAGTGTCCCCCCCGGAAGCGACTCCAACTATCGCAAGTCCTGCCAGTGTCGCCGGAATTGGCTCGGTGGAACCGAAGAGCAATCTTCCCTTGCACACGTTCCGAGACGAAGGTGTACAAACGGAGGCTGAGACGCCGAAATTTCGCAGGCGCAGACACTCATTCAGCAGCCTGGCTTCTATCATGCCTGTCGTGGAGAAGTGGAGAACTCGGGTTCACATTGCACCGTTGAGCACAGGCGAACTCGATACGTTATTGATCACAGCTGTCGACGTCCCACACCCGCGCAAAGCTCATCGGTTGGAAGATCTAGACAAGGCAGCTTCAGCTCTCAAATTGAGAGCTAAGAATGGTCTACGTCGCTCTCAATCAGTTAGCGTTCGTGTCACGGTGGACCTCCTTGGTCTGGTGGAGGCACTGAAACAGCCGCCAGCGCTTGTCGAGCATCTGACATCAAGCCTGGTGGCGAGATTCTTGACACACGTGCTGAACATCCTGGAGATCGGCCCTCTAGCTGATGTGCGCTGCGCTCCGATCCAGATGGATCCGAACAGCAGCGAGGATCGGTGGATTTGTGAAAGTATCTTGCTGGCTGATCGGAAGGTTTGCTCTTACCATCTTGCAGTACCGACGACTTGGACTAATACTTTCACTAGGAGTATCCGAATTTGTACCAAGACTTGCAGCATCATTTGCCCTCCTATTTGTGAGTTGTGCGAAAGCACTTGACTGGAAATGACCGCTGACTTTGCGCAAGAAGGACTTTGCAGGGTCCGGCAGTTCCCGACGTTCAAGGTTCCTGAGAAGTCCTCATGTGCTGTACCAAGCTCAAATTTTCAAGATTACATCACCATTATCGGTGTGGACATATGAGTAGCATCTATAGTGAATAGCCTTGCATTGCACAATCATAATCATCAGTGGATCAAGAAGCATGCGTTCTGGTACATGGCTATATACGCGTCGGGAAGCCCCTATGAACGCGTTGTTATTCTCGCTTGGGAGGCTGTGCTGCTTTAGCTTGACTTCTATATGCTTCCGGGTCGTTGTTGCGCGCCCTGAACGCGTCGGCATCCCCACACATTGACAAGCAACGACCGGCGCCGATGGCGGCTCAGTCCGCCTCTTCAGGCTTCTTCTCTGGGTTATTTGGCTTTGTTTCGCGTACTTTTGGATCAACTCCGAATCAAGCGGGAGGAAACGGCGCAAGAGGTCGCCCGGAGTCAGTGTTCCTGACCGCGTCGCCGTCGGAATGGATATTGGGAAATCACGTGTTCGACGACACTTCAGGCAGACCAACATCTATTGCGACAACACCGACGGCATCCAAGAAGTCTCGCAGAAGCCAGCAGTTCCTGTCCCCGCCTCCCGTCGCATACACTTCCCCGCGCGTAGCCGTAGCCCATCATGGTGATGATGCTGGCCCTCATCGGCCACGACCCAGTCCTCTACGACCCTTGCTTCTGGAGCAGAGCCGGATGCCACAGGCAGCAGAGAAAGGCAGAGAGGCGCCTGCAAAGGCTAGGAAGAGAATGGGTAAAGGTGCGTCAATCAGATTGCTGTTCCGTAATCAGTTGCTTACGACAGAATAGGACGCCGACCACCGCCAAAGATGCCAGGATCGTTCCGGTCGCCAACTCCCGAGCCGCCCCCACAGCCTCTGCGAGCTATCATTGAAGCCGAACCAGAGTCGCCTACAAAGAGGAGGCGTCTATCAAGGCAAGGCAACTTCTTGCCCATAGAAGGCGGGGGAGAAGGTCTAGACGCTCCCAGGCCATCAGGCAGCTCCAACATCGCTCCCAGATCCGCCGTCCTCACGCAAAAGCCTCCTACCCGATTCCCTCGTATCGCCGAAGCGCTGTCATTTCTCTCCCCAACAGAAGCCCTTGCACAAATGTCCCATAGCGCTTCCGAGAACGTGCTGAAGGACGGCCGGACGACGGAGGAGAAGATCCAGAAGCTGGAAATGGAGATCGCACTGCTGAAGTCGCAGGTACGTGTAGGCCTCATGTGCCCAGGCTATTGCTGATGCACGATACTTCAGCTTGCAAAGGTTGACGAGGCTCCGCGACCTCCCACGAAACGACCTGTCAGCGACATCTATGCCTACGGAGGTCGTCCACCACCACCACCAGCTCCCCCTCCGAAAGACTGGCTCGTTCCATTGCGCACTACCCCCATGACGACGAGAATCATGCCCCAAAGTAGAGTGCCACTCGTTCCGCCGATGGCATCCAGTAACTTCCTGGCGGAGGCGAGGTCGAGGTTGAAGGTACATAAGATCTCCTACAACTTATGGACCTTACTGACTCGAGCCGTGTTCAGCATACGCCTCCCAAACAAGCAAGGATACAGAACTCAAATCATACTGCAGCTGCTCCATCTCTTGATATGAACATGTTCCTGGAGGAGCTCAAGCGTGTCAGGCTGCGCAAAGTTGACGCGACCGTCCGGTCGTCCTTCCGAAGTCCTGAAGTATCGACGCCCGCGATGTCCATTGCCGAAGCTTCCACGCCAGCTCTGTCCGTCGATGAATCTTCTCAGTCTTTTGAACACGGCCAACCTGAAACACCGCCCGCGGAGGAGGATGTCTTGCGACAGGCTCATTCATTGGCGTTTGCAGAGATGGCTGTCAAGGCTAAAGCGATGCAGGCCAAGCGTGTTCAGGAAGCCAAAGACGATGCTCCTGCAACGGCAGCTGGGCTGGGATATTGGCATGCGCGTATGGACGACTCCCGAGATCACGCCACGCAACACACTGCAACTGGATTGTCTTCCCGCATCCCGTCATCTCCGATGCCACCAGTCTGGGTCAAACCACGTCCCAAAGCTCCTGCACGTCACATGAGCACGTCAACCCCGCGGATCGGCTCTCCACAGATTGACCACCGTTCACTCACCGACATCGTAGACGACGACCCGCTTGCTCTCTCGTACTCTCCTCCGCCTCAGCGCATACTTCGGAACCGACCCCACGCACGTCTCTCCGAGGAACTTGCACGTGCTGTGCAGAAATCTGCCGGCACGGACAGCCTCAGTCGCCATACGCGAAGCGCTACCGCTGAAGCTAGGAAAGGGAAGGATGCATCCACGGGCAGGCGCAGAGCTGGACGCAAGAAAGCGGCAATGGTAGAACCCGAACCAGCACAAGAAGGCGCAGAATACGAACCGGATCTTCTTGCAACAGTTGGGACGCGTGATCCAGGCGACATTGGCTTCGTACGAAGCGATGGAGCCGAAGTTCCAGCTCCCTCCTTCTGTACTTGGGGTGCCGGTCTGTATTGAGCATTTGGTTTCATCATTTCTTTGTTACCTTCCATCGTTTTGCCGAATCTTTCCTGTTGTGTCACTGTACCACACATAAGTGGATCTCATCTCAGCGTCTTGCATTCTTTGTTATTGTTCTTGTAATGTCGCACAGTTGGACCCTGTCATTCCGCATAATACCCTCTGGTTTTCTTTCTGCCCATCTGCATTTGCTTGTAGCTGTAGTTGTAATAGTTGATCACTGTCATTGCAATAATGCCTCATTCTGCCGAAGAAATGTTCCGGGCCGCCGACACATTACGGAAGCAGCACCCCACAAGGTACAGCCACTCGCGCTCGCCCGCTGGCCCTTAGAGCGCCTGTCCAGGGACCGACCACCGGGCATCATACCCAAGGCAGCATCCTCAATTCGTGCCATCCAGCCCTAATTTCTGCTTTATCTCGACGTGACACGTCCTGGTAACAGGCTGGAGGAGCGCCGAGTCGCTCCGACGAGGAGATCATGAAGGTATGACTGCCCGATACAAGTGCTCCTCGACCAGGGTCTAACGTACGTATACCCCATCTACAGAACTTGTTATCCGCCATTGCCAGTGGCTCGCTTGGCAGTAGCATCAAGGCAGCCAATGTCAAGGACATATTGGCAGAGGTTCAATCATACCGAGTGCGTTATATTCCGGGTGCCTGCTGAACGGTGGCTGACGGGTCCCTTGCCGTCGCGCTCCTAGGATACCAAGGCTGCAGACGCGTTCTATGAGACGTTGGAGAGGGTATTGAACGAGCTGAGGGCCACGGTGAGTCTAGGCCTGTTTGGTTGATGGATTGCTCTCATGCGCGCATATAGCCCGAAGCAGTCGCATTCCGCAACCCCGTCAAGAAGAGCGAAGCGCCCGACTATGAAGACTGTACGTGAAGCCCTGCTCCATATCTACACATTCTGACATGACGGGAAATCTAGACATCAAAACCCCGATGGATATGTCAACCATGCTGAAGAAGGTCAAGAACCGCGTATACGAGAACAAGGCACAGTTCGCAGCGGATCTCAACCTCATATGGGATAACTGCCTCATGTACAACAGTGAACCCGTGAGTTTGAGTGCTGTAAGAGTGTTGCATTATGTGTCTGATTGAAAGGCAGACGCATCCTCTACGACGGCAAGCCCAGCTGATGCGGCGAAAAGCCGACCACGTCCTGGAGCGCATCAACGATCGCGGCGAGGTGTCCAAGCCTTCCAAGAATGGCAAGATAAAACCCAAAATGTCGGCGAAGGACCGAGATCGTGAACGGCAACTAGAGAAGGAGCGTATGAAGATGCGTGAGCGGGAGAAGAAGCTGGAGCAAACGACGAAGAGTGCCGCCACCACGGGAGGGCTGGGACAGAGTTTGAGTGTGCTGCTCGCTTTGGATGCCAGGGAAGCAGCGCAGGGCGAGGCAAATGCAGAGCAGGAGGCAGCAGCTAAAGCAGAGTTGGAGAACGCGAAAAAGGATGAGAATGGGCTCGTGCATTTACCGCAGAGAACGGCGGATTCGATGGCTCGATTCTTGGAGATCAAGCAACAGTGGGAAAGCGAGCAAGATAGCCGACAAGCAATAGCCGGTCCATCCAACGGATTTGCTATCGATGGCATTGTACCGAAGACTGAATACCCGGTCATCGCCCCCTTTGGTCCGATCAATGTATTTCAGCCTGTGCATCCTATATCGGATCCTCAACCAACACGACGACGAAAACGCACTCTGGCCGAAGCTTTCGACAGCGCGCAGTCAGAGGCGTTGGCTGCCGTCGAAAAGAAGCGTGACGAACGACATTTGCAGAATGGACATGCTCCGAAAGGGAAGGGTGTTGGACTGCGAGACGAGCTGCTTAGAGACTGGTACGGAGATTTGATGAAACCCGAGATGGTGGTTGCCGGCGTGCCGGAGCTGGAAGACTGGGTTGCCGACAACACAGCGGAGATGCCGGCAAGGAAGAAAGCCAGGATGTATGCCAGAGCACGTTTCCTCGGACAAGACTGATGTTGACGTGTCATGCAGGAACGGGGCAGCTGCACGAAGGAAAAAGAAGAAGCCTGTCCGCAAGGAAACATTGCGAAGTTCCATAGAGTCCAACCTTCAGACCCTGAATGAAGTTCGCAAGATCAAGGATAAGCTGCAGAAGTTGGCCGATGCCAAAGAAGCTGAAGAGAAGGGAGAAGAGGACGTGGCGATGGAGGAGCCATTACCGGATATTCCGGAGCAACCAGCAGATCCTCCACGATCGGGATACTGGCTTAACCCCGAGGACGGGATCAAAAACAGCTCATACATGCTGTTACGACACGCAGGCTTCGAAGGTAAGCTGATGCAGATTACCCTACGTCGCAGATGGTAACTGAGGCACGTCATGTAGGCTCTAGTAAAACTGCGCTAGGAGTCGTCAACGCGGTGGCCACAGAGTACATCCGCAACATTGGGAGGACAATGCGACATTTCCTCGACATTCATTCCGGCGACATGCCTCCCGAAGAGATCGTCCTTCATACGCTCTTCGAGAACGGTGTGACAGAGGTGAATCAACTTGAACGATATGTTCGCGACGATGTGCAGCGATATGGAGGCCGCTTGCAAGAAATCGCCCGGAAGCTACAGACGGCTTATCGGGAACAATCGGAGAAGGAGCTGGACGAGGAGGATTACGATGAGGAGGAAGACATCGTAGGGTACGTCACCCTCATTGTTCGTGATGACGCTATCCTAATGTACTAGCAGTGGCGGCCTCGGAGATGTCCTTGGGGTGGACTTCCTCGGATTGGGGGACCTTGGTCTGGAAGGCATTACATCGCTGTCGGTGCCCAGACGCCTATTGCTCGGCAAGCCATCCAAGAAAGCTGCTGCTGCCGCCGCCGCCGCCGCTGCAAAAGCGAAACCGGCCGAGAAAGTTCTTCCATATCCAAAGCCGGCGCCCTTCATACCGCTCACCGAGGACAAGATCGACAAGCAAATCGGCTTACTGCACAACTTCTACAAGTCAAAGCTCTTGCCTATGCCGTCTGTCACGGAGAATGGAACAGATAATGGAACCAAGCCGCAAGACTCTCAGACTGCAAACGGTGCTCTCAATTCTCCAGGAGGTGGTCTCCTGCCGCAGCCCGCCGTGGACGAGTCGAAGTCCAGCACCGAAATAAAGCGATACGTACCCGAAGATCCCGGGAACGCCTCAAAGACCAAAATCGGTCCGAAAGGCGAAATCCTGCTGCATGCCCCTGCGCCTTCTGCGAAGAAGAAGAAAGGCAAGAGCACAACCGGTTCGGAAGCTCCGATGCCTCTGCCTCTACCTCCGCCTCCGCCTCCTCCACCTATTCTGCCAAAGGTAGAAGACGGCCGTCCCTCGCCAGCTCAGACTCCAGTGGCCCTCGCACCTTCTGTTGCCGGCTCTGCCACACCCAGTGTCACAGCTAGTCCAACGCTCGAGAAACGCAAAGCCGCATCGCAGTCCCCCGTCCATGCACCACACATACCTGCAGTCGCTCCGCCGCCCCAACCTCCACCAGGTATGATGCCCCATCCCGCATACCCATCGGTCCCCCTCTTCCCCGGCTATGGGCCTCCATTGGCTCCTGGCGCCCCTCCTATGTGGGCTGCTATGTACGGCGCTCCCCCCTGGATGCAGCCCGTGCCGAATGGCACAGTTCCTCCCCCACCGCTACCGCCCGACGGTTTGGCAGCTGCTCAACCGATGAAGCCGCCCGCTTATTCGCCCCCGACACGAGGTGTTGCCCCTCGTGGGCGTGGAGGGCCCCCTGGCAACGCTGCTGCGCGGGGCGGAGCGGCCCGAGGCGGGGTTGCAAACCGCGCTCGAGGCGGGCCGCCATCTCGTGGTGCCCCTCCCAAGTAATAGTATTCATGGACCCTGCAGCATTACCATATCACGACTCCTCTTGCGGTTCAGTTTCCTACACTTGATTCATACTATCATCCACACTGTTGTAGTTCTAATGGGTTTAAGATGGTCTGGTGTGTAGCAATAGTCATGGTCGTCTCACAATGGAATTTGTGCATCTCAAATCAGGGAAAGAAGCAGCATCGTTAAGCATACAATGTTTGTTTGCGGAGCGGAGGCGCCATGGACACAGATTCGAAGCGAGGCTTCTTATTGTGAGCAAGGTCTTCCTTGTCCTCTCGCTTGCGTTTAGACTGCATGCCCAAGTCGAATGCAACTAAAAACTCATTTTAGGGTTGTGCAAAGAGGAAATACTACGTTGCTTACGCTCATCCAGAAAGTCGTCAGCCTCCTCCTTCACATCCACGGTCCACGGTGCCAAATGCATCTGGTCGTCTTCCTGCTTCGAGTCCTTCGAGGTATCATCGACGAACGCCATCTCGAAGCTAACTTCCACATGCTCGTCCCACGCCATTTCATATCCACCGCTGTCCTCATCGCGTAGCCATGCCAATCTCAGAGCTTTGTCCGGCTCTCCACGCAATTCTTTGTTCGGGACGAGGTCCCAGTGAACGATGAGCCAAACGTCAAACTCGTCGTCGAACATGGAGGGTTCTGGCTTGATATCTGGATCAGCTTTGATAAAGGGTTTTTGATCGGTGTTTTCGACAGTAAGTTGACCGTCGCCATCGGAATCGACACGATCACACAGAGTCGAGGCGGAACTGAATCCGCGAGGTCCATCCATCATCTCGTCCACCGGCTCGATCTTCGTGGACGATACCGTGCCATTCGACGGGTGGGCACTGGCCGTTCTCGAGGTCCGCGCATGTTCCATCGCTTCCATTGGCTCGTTCTTGACCACGAATACATCGAAAGACTCCTCTTTCTTTACTCTTTCTTTCTTGATGCCTTCTGTTTTCATGTCCTGCTGCTCACCCATAAGCATCTCTCGCTGCGCATCCGTAAGCGACCTCGCATCAATCGCCTCCCCATTCGGCAAGATAATCGGCTTGACATCCCGCTCCAAGTCTGCCTCCAAGTCCTCAAGTTCCTCAATCTTGACCTCCAAGTCCTCAAGTTCCTCAATCTTGACCTCC
>KV417312.1:29868-71798 GCA_001630345.1 Calocera viscosa TUFC12733
CCTCCAAGTCCTCAAGTTCCTCAATCTTGACCTCCAAGTCCTCAAGTTCCTCAATCTTGACCTCCTCGGGTGGAGGAGAGGGAAAGGAGGAGGAGGAGATGGTCGACCCTCGCTCCACCGCGGCGCCATGGCCGAGGGGAAATGGTGAGGCGCGTTCTGCCTGGCCAGAAGATATGGCCAACGGGGGAGGGGTGGGCACGACGGAGCTTGGCCGACCGAAGAGCCCGCCACCGGTGCTAAGCCGTTCAGCGACAGTGGCGCAGATGGTGGGCGGGCGGACGAAGGGCGTGGGCGAGCGGTGACCGTCGGTGATAGGACTGGCGTATGGCGGGACAGCGGGCTCGATTTGGACCGCAGAAGTGGGCGGCGTAAGGGGTGCATTGGCGGCAAGGGTGGTGGTGTTGATCGTCGGGGCAGCAGCAGCGGATGAGGTCCCAGTTTGAGCACGCAGTCGCGGGTCACGGCTCGCAGGTCCGGCGTTCCGACTCCGGATGTCGGCCGTGTTGCGGTTCAAAGTGCTGGGAGGAGGAGGGGGAGGCATCGTCAATGTAGATCCGGAACCGTAAGCGGCAGTATGAGCAGAAGTTGAAGGGTAGTTAGATGATGATGTAGAAGCAGTTCGATTAGATGCAGAAGCAGGCCTAGAGGCAGAGGGTGTTGCAGCAGCGGAAGGAGAGAGGGTGGGAGGCGTATAATCGGGGAACGCGGCTGGCACATGCCCACGGTCGCTCGGCTTCGGCGTGGAGCGATGCTGTGACGCATATGCGGGCGTCATGTTCACCGGTGTGCTCGGCATTGACTGGTTGCTCATCCCCATATACGCCGGCGTCGCACTCCCCTGCGCCATATACGCTGGCGTCGCATTCCCCTGCATATATGCCGATGTCGCGTTCCCTGGCGTTCCGGGCATCGATCGATCGCCGCGGCCATGCACGCTCCCGTTTCCGCGTGGTGTCCCCGCCGGATAACTGGGTGTATGCGACCGTCCCCTCCCGTCGCCCGGGCCCGAGAACGCGTCCGCAGGAGGAAGGTCCTTGTACCTCGGATCCTGGAACTGGTTTCCTTGGGGACCCGCGTGGGGTACGTACTGCGGGACAACGAGGGGCGGGGGAGGCGGCGCGCCGTCTGGCGGGGGCGGGTTTTCTTTCGCGTAACTGGCTTCGCCGATGCCGAAGACGTCGACCAGCCGGACGTACTGCGGAGGCTGCCAGATGACGTGCCGCAGGTGTGGGGATGGCTTGAGATTGTTAAGAAATCTGTAGTCGATAGCCCCTGACTCCCAGCCAGGCTTTCTTACTGCTTCATCTCCAGTATCATGCTTGCAAAGGAAGATGCTTGTTCTCTCAGTTGATGTGGGAGGGATCTTCTTATCAAAGGTCCACCAGTAGTGTGCTCCAAGCACTTTTGACAGGTCAACTGTGTGGGAAAGCTCGACGAGGACGATGTTGTTTGGCTATAGAGCTGATCAGTAGGCACACCCTCACCCAGGATCCGGACTGCGCTCACCCGTTCACGGGTATACAAACACATGATGCATTCGGGTGGGATGAAGCAGCACAACCACTGACAGACGGCGACACGGGAGGCGTTGTCCCAGCGCTTGCTGCCCATGCCGTGCGGGCGCGGGTAGGGGTTGTGCACGATCAAATAGTGAGGCTCGTCTGGCGCCTTGGGGATTGGCGCGTCTTTGGTCTTCATGTTGATTGAGCGAGGAAGGTTTGGAGGAGGAAGGAAGGTGTATGCTGCGTGTGGCTGGGATGGAAGTGAGGACGGGAGATGCCAGATGTATGCTGTTGTTGATGGCCTGAACCACAAACGTCGTAACCAGTCCGCGCGCAGACGTCCGCTTTGCAACTCCTGTATACACACTCGGTCGTTGAAGCCGGACAGAGCGGGCAGCGAGAAGGGTGAAGGTGAGGGGAGGGGAGGAAGAGGGTGGGTGGAGGGGAGCGAACGACGGAGTGGCGATCACATGCCTTCTGGGCGCTTCGCTCTGCGCGGGCTCTTCAGAATACATGGGAAGCCGAAGCTCAACCTTTTGGGGCCGCGTGTCGTCAGGCCAGTTGCCCTTGCTCCACGGCCGGCACAAAGGCTTCTGGTTCATCAAAGGCAAGAAACATAGCCACCATGTGTTTCCCTGTGCTTCCCGCGACAGGAAGCAAACTCACGTGCTTAGTGTGCCTTGGCTCAGCGCCCCGCACCGCCAAGGACCCTGGGTGCTCTCTCACCTTGCCAACATGGACCAATCAATGATCAGCACGCTCTACGGTCAGGGATCAGACTCTCACGCTATACGGCGCCACGGCTTCTTTGGCTTGCGGGCCAGACAGGCGAATGCCTGCAGGGCTCGGGTTTGCCTGTCCCCGAGGGGCGATGCCCTGCTTTGCCTTCCCCTAGCCCAGACGCGGTCATCGACGCCAACTGGAAATCTCCTTGAAACTGCTGGCCTGGTCGCTGGGCGCTCCAGGACGCTATATCTTTCTCGCCTTGCCCACGCCGCCGGGCAGCACCCAACACCACAGCGCCGGGCCCCCGCCGAACTTAGATAGATGGCGACCCTCTCCCCGCCCTCGAACGCACGGCAAGCCTACCCGGGCTACTTCTACACCCACCCATACACACCCGTCCCACGCCAGCCAGAGACTTACGAACTCCCCCCAACGCCAGGATCACAGGATGCGTTCCTCTCCCCGTCCGCGGGCTCTGCATCATTCAAGCACCGGCGGGGCGGCTCATCAATCTCGATCTCCGACGCTTCTTCCCAGCGGACACTCGTCACCCAGCAACCGCACGAGCACCACCAGTCCGCGCTCGTCCGATTCCTGGAGTACTTCGTACCTCTCCTCGGCACGGTCGTTCTCTCTGCGGGGCTGGCGATGCTCGCCGGGTTCTCGTCGTCCAAGCCGATCGTCGCGCCCCTGTTCATCCAGCAGCTCGGCCTAGCCGACCCAAAGCTCTGGACAGCAATCTTCACCGTACTCAGCACGCTGCTCTCCGCCTCACTCGGCTTCTGCTACACGACCACAGTCCGCATCGTCATCCGCAAATACATTGTCGCGCACAGCCAGAAGCTAAAGACGCTCTCCGCCTGGATCGACCTCCGCAACGCGAGTCTGAGCACCGTCAAGGGCCCAGTGTGGTTCGTCGTCACGGGGCTGTCGATCATCCTCCTCGGTGTGATCACGACGTGCGTGAACACGCTTATCTCGCCCATCCCCGTGCCGATCCCGAACGTGATCAATACTGCCGAGCCTGACCTGGCGAGCGACGCGTTTCGTGACTGGTATCTGACGAACGGCAGCATACCCCAATGCAGCTGGTGGGTGTCCTACCGGTGCGTCCATCCCTCTCCACTGCATCGCTCTAGACTGATCAAGCTGCAGGGACGGCCTCCAGCCCACGTGCGTCGTGGGCAACTCCCTCCCCGCACTGCTCGACACCGGCCGGGCAGCGGTGAACGTGGACCTCCTCTCCGACTCGGGCTACACCTACTTTGGCAAGACCGTCTTCTACGGTACTACAGGCGGGGTGCTCCCCATCAGCCCCGAGGACGTCAAAGCGAACGTCGGGCAGCTCTCTTCCAGCGATCAGTTGGCAGTCAACAGCGGCCTGTGGAACTACACACTCGATATGCAAGGCCTGAGCGCGGGCGTAGCGTGCACCAACTCGAGCACCAGCCCGCTGTACGTCAACGCCAGCAGCGTCATGCAGGTCGCAACGGGGCTGCAGGTGCAGAGCGTGTGCGAGTGCGGGGACCAGGCGCCCGTCACGCTGTTCGTGGGCGGGAATTGGGTGCAGGCGGCTGTTTGTGAAGGTGGGGACGGGACGTGGAACTTTTACTTGAGACACTATGGGGCGTACGACAGGGACGGCTACGAGAACCTCACGTGCGTCCTTCCCTTTGCAGAGTGTTTCAAGCGCTAACAGGCTGCGCAGATGCACCATCACCCCCTATCTGCTAACAGCAAGTGCGACCTACCTTGGGCAGCTCGACCAATTCTCCATCTCGCCCAGCACGCAATTTCCAGTGCCAGACCAGACCATCTTCGCCCCGCTCCTAGCCCAGCTCCCGCAAGCCGTCCAGCTCGCCCAGAACACGCAGAACAACCTCGTCCTCGAGAGCGTGACGGCGGTCACGAACGCGTTCTACGCGCATGACACGTTCGCGGTGTGGTACCCGCATGTGTGGGAGAGCTACCTCCGGGCGTGGGTGGAATATGTGCGCATGCATTCCTCCTCACGCGGGCCTGTTGCTGACAAGCGAGCAGATCGGCACCTCGACCCGGCTGCAGTACACTTCCACGCAGCCGGCCTACTCGCGCCCAATCACCGGGCAGCTGACATTACAGCTCTACGCCTGGCAGTTCTCCACACTCAACATCCTCTTCCTCTCCCCCATCCTGCTCCTATCGCTGCTCACCCTCGCCCTCGCCCTGTGGGCTTTACTTTATCTGTATTCCACACGGCTGCCGACGTTCGACCCGACAGAGCCGATCAGCCTAGTGGTAGCCAGCGCGTGGTGCGACGAGGGTGTGAAGGGGGAGCTGCAGGAGGCGTGGGCGAAGGGGTGCGACTCGGGGGATTGGAGGGCGAAGGAGGTGAGGATTGGGTTTCGGGGTGGGGGACTGGCGAGGGTGAGGAAGTATTAGATGGGTGAGGGCGGGGTTGGTTAGGGCGGACTTGTATGCAAGTCGGCAAACGTTGTATACCTAGCGTGTGATATGTATTGTAGACTGTTCACTGCACGAATTTCATGATACATATTTAGCAAAACGCGTTGTCAGGGTCTGCGGGCGGAGCCGACTGAGTGTCGGAAAGTATCTACATTTCAGCCGCAACAGGCTGGAATGTGAGAGTGCACGTGCGAGAGCATCCCCATACGGCTATCGAGAAGAAGTATATCCCCTCCACGGTGGGGCAGAACGCGCTGCCGAGGGTCGGAAGATGCCTGTGAGCATTCGAAGACCGGGATAATCCTTGGAGACTGCAAGCAGACTCGGTGCATCAACCTCCGATCGAGCGATGCTATGAATAAACAAATCTGTCTTGGACCGTGCGAAGCCCCGCACACAGGCGCCCAGGAGGACGTCCATACGCGGCAGTCTCTCTTCAAAGCATGCGAGAGAAGCGCGCTGGTCGGGGACGAGGGGTGACGTCAGCATACAATGGAAGCTACACAGCCACAAGGAAGAAGCGCGGGTGTTTTACCCCGCTCGCAACCCTTTCGCGGGTGAAGACCACCTCGCGCAAGTAGTAAGAACTCTTCGACATCCCCGAGCCGTGCAGTTTGCCCGTACAGACGCTTCGCGCCTTTACTTTCACTCTCTCGATTATGCGAGGACAGCGAGACGGTTACTCCTTCTGTCCTCCTCCGGGGACGGCGGCCCGCCAGCCGCTGCCAGCCTGACGAGACAGCGCTTCTGCTTCCCCATGGAGGACTCGCTGGCTGCTCAGTCTCATCTCAGCAGGGAACGGCATATAAACCCCGCATTCTACTCTGCATCCCGATTCGTTCCCTGTTCTGCAGCCTACGAGCATGATGGGTCCGCTCCTCCTCCTATGGCTCGCCGCCTTCCTCACGCGCGCACTCGCGATCGGCCAAGCGCCCTGCGTAGCCTTCACCAACCCGGGCTCGTACTTCCCGTTCGTCGCGAGCGGGTCCGCAACCCCACTCCTCGCGAGCGCAGATGACGACCCTGGCGTGCTTCGCACCGCCAGGGATCTGCAGAACGATATCGCCAATGTCACTGGTGTGCTGCCCGAGCTGATACTCTGGGACGCGAGCACTACAGCGCTGCCGAGCTCGGCGATCATCGTGGGCACCTACAACAGTTCCCTCCTAAACGCCGTCTCGAAGAACGCGAACCTGAGCTCAGCACTCGCCGGCCAGTGGGAGGCGTACGACGCGTCCATCGTCGCCGCCCCTCTGCCGGGTGTGCAGACGGCGTACGTCCTGCGTGGCTCTGATCGGCGCGGCACGATATACGGGATATACGAGCACTCGGAGCAGATGGGCGTGAGCCCTTGGTATTGGTGCGCTGCTTGCTTGGCTCTTGCCGAATGGGGCTGATGGGCACGGGGCAGGTGGGCAGACGTCCCCATCAAGCAGCACCAGGAGGTGTACGCCTCTGGCTGCGCACACGGCGTACCGAGCGTGCAATATCGCGGGATCTGTGCGCCGTCTCTTTCTTCGCCCTCTACAGTATCACGCGCTCATGCGTTTGTCCCAGTTCTGAACGACGAGCAGCCCGCGCTAGAGAGCTGGGCACAGGTCACATTCACGAACGGGACGGGGCCACCTTTCAACCACTACTTCTACGGGCACCTGTTTGAGCTCATCCTAAGGCTGAAGGGAAACATTCTCTGGCCGGCAATGTGGACCGGGTGTGTTCTCCCCTCACGTTGTATATGAAGCAGTAGGCTGACTGGGGTTGGGTGGGTAGGATGTTCGGCGTGGACGACCTCGAGAATCAACCGCTCGCAAACTACTACGGCGTCATCATGTCCACTTCGCACGAGGAGCCCATGATGCGAAGCACGCCGAACGAGTGGAACGCCTTTGGCAGCGGCGCATGGGACTTCAGCACCAATGCGGCTAACTTGACGGCGTTCTGGACCGTTGGGGCGGAGCGCTCGAGGCCGTATGAGAGCTTGTATTCTGTGGGGATGAGGGGGAACGGGGATCGTGTGTTCTTCTAATCCTGTTTGGGAGGCAGTTGCTGATGCTGGAGGGTAGTACCGCTCGGCCCGGCCACGAATATCGCCCTCCTGGAGACGATTATCGCGACCCAACGCGAGATCCTCTCCTCCGTGTACGATGTGTCGGACCCGTCGGTCATCCCGCAGGCATGGTGCTTGTACAAGGAGGTCGAGGACTACTGGGACAGCGGAATGACCGTGCCTGACGATATCGTGTGTCTCCTCCCTCCCCCTTTGTGGAGGCCTTGGTTGATGTACTGCGTCGCAGACGCTCCTCTGGGCAGACGACAACTACGGGAACGTCCGCCGGCTCCCGACGGGGAACGAGACCTCCCGTGCCGGCGGTGCGGGAATGTACTACCACTTTGACTATGTCGGCTCGCCCAGGGACTACAAGTGGATCCGCTCGACGCAGCTGGCAAAGGTGTGGGAGCAGATGCACCTGACCTATGAAAGGCAGGCGTCACGCTTGTGGATCGTCAATGTCGGGGATCTGAAGCCATATGAGCAGGATACGGTCCGTTCCCTACTTGGCTGCATGCGATATGGAAGAGCTCATATGGATCGCGCAGGAATTCTTCCTCACCTACGCGTACAACGTCTCCCGGTGGGACCAGTACAACCTGAACGACTTCAGCCTCGCTTGGGCGGAGCGCGAGTTCGCCCTCTCTCCCTCCCAATCGCAGGACATCGTCGACATCATCAGCAACGTGACTCTTTTCAACGCGCGTCGCAAGCCCGAGCTGGTCAACAGCACCACCTACAGCTTGACAAACTACGGCGAAGCAGACGCCATCCTCGCCACGTATGCCACGCTGAACGCGACGTCCTGGGCGATCTGGGACCAGCTGGACCCGGCGATGCAACCCGCGTATTTCCAGCTCGTGCACCACCCACTCCAAGCGAGCTACACGCTCCAGAAGATGTACATCTATGCGGGACTGAATAACCTTTATGCGAGCCAGGCGAGACTGGACACGAATTGGCTTAATGATGAGGTTGTGCAGCTGTTTGAGCAGGACTATTCGCTCGAGCATCAGTATCATACGCTGCTCGATGGCAAGTGGCAGCAGTGCGTACCACCTCCGGAACTTGGTCCCCATACTGATACTCGCATCTCAGCATCATGGATCAGACCCATATGGGATGTAAGTAGGATGGATGTATTATGCAGCATTGCATATTGACGCGTTTGCCAGATGCATATTGGCAACAGCCCATGCAGAATACGATGCCCGCTGTCAACAGGGTGCCGAGCCAGAAGACTGCTCTTCCTGGTGCTATGCGGATCACAATCGATGGGTCTCTCGTGCGTCTTTCGATCTGCGCGATGTTGCCGATTCTCATATGGCCGTCTGCATAGGGTGCTTGTCCGGGTG
The DNA here is from genome assembly GCA_001630345.1 of Calocera viscosa TUFC12733. NCBI lineage: Eukaryota > Fungi > Basidiomycota > Dacrymycetes > Dacrymycetales > Dacrymycetaceae > Calocera > Calocera viscosa. The sequence goes on from KV417312.1 coordinate 37,947, forward strand.
ATGATCAGTTTGACGTGCGTTCAGCTGCGATATTGCGACTGAGTGCCTGATTTGTTGTTTATAGTGTGCACTAGGGTACAGCTGCCCGACCGGCTCCCTGCTTCCCTTCGACACCTATGGTCCGGTCCAGCGGTGGGTGGATATCAGCGCCGGCGGCCCGGCTACATTCAATTGGACGGCCTCTTCCAATGTCTCTTGGCTGTCAATCTCCCAAACGTCTGGGACCGTCACGCCTGCCAACGGCGGAAACACGACGGCGCGCATTTGGTTGTCGGTAGACTGGTCCCAACTGAACACTTCGGCCGATTACGCGCAGATCAACTTCACTTCGGCATCGGCATCCCAATATTTGTTCAAAGAGGCGATGGCCACGCAGCTAGTTCCTTTCTATGTACAAGCGTACAAGACAGCCGCGCCCAGCAACTTCACCGGCTTCGTGGAGGGCGATGGATACGTGGCTTGGGATGCCGCGCATGCGGCCCGAAACAACAGCGTGAACGACACATACTGGGGTGTGATCCCGAACTACGGCCGCAACTCGACCGGCGTCACCCCCTTCCCGGTTGCCGGCAACAACTTCTCCGTCGGTGCAGGACCCAGCTTGCAGTATGACTTCTATCTGTTCAACACCCTCGGAGGCAACTCGACCCAAAATGGCAACATAACCTTGACCGCTGTCATGTCACCATCGCTCGACAATCGTGGTTATACCAGGCCCCTTGGCTTTGCCCTGCAGCTTGACAATAGCTCTGCAGTTCCGATCTATCCGGTACCCATTGTGTCGGCCGCTGAGCAGCCGCCTGGCTGGGACACTCCTGACGGATGGGCGGCGAACAGCATGATCAACACGACTATCCGTGAGTGCCCCTTCATGCGCAGCCTAGTTTCGACTACCAACGCTGCATGTTAGAATTCAATGGCACCGCACTTGGAAAGCATACATTGACACTATGGCAGATCGAAGCGGCGGTGGTGATGCAGAAGTTCATCATCAACACCGGAGGCTTGCGGTACTCGTATCTTGGTCCCCCAGAGAGCGCCTATCTGTGAGCTCTTCATTCAAGTACGTTTTAGTAGGGGTAGTCAATGAGGATGAGATTGGATATCAGAATTGGATCGCCCTTCAATAAACAGTACACACGCTAGCTGGGGGTAACACGATATCGAGTGAAGGTACGAGTTCGATAGGGAGCATTCGGAGATCCGGATAATCCTTGGAGACCGCAAGCAACACCTTGAAGGACAAACATTGACCCGGCCCTGTCCGACCGCGCGCACGGTACGAATAAACAAGCTGTCTTAGACCGTGCGGAGCCCCGCAACACGCGCGCCCGGAGGACACCCATACGCGGTGACAGAAGCGCGCTGATCGGGGAAGAGAGATGACGTCAGCATACCGTGAAATGTGCACAGCCACCACCCAGAAGCGCGGGTGTTTTACCCCGCTTGCAGCCCTGGTCAGAAGAGCGCGTGGTGAGGAAGACGACGCATCTCCCCACGCAAGCAAGAACTCTTCGACGTCCCCGAGCCGTGCAGTTTCCCCGCACAGGCGCTTCGCGGCTTACTTTCACTCTCTCGATATGCAAGGACGCGAGGCAGTTACTCCTTCTGTCCTCTTCCGGGGACGGCGGCCCGTCAGCCGTTGACGAGACAGCGCTTCCTCCTCCCCATGGAGCACTCGCTTACCCCCTCGCTGTCGCCGTGCTATTCTGAGCTGGCGGCACACACAAAAGCAGCGCTCGACATCCGCTCTGCTCTTCCCCGGCCGGGCTGCTCAGTCTCATGCTGTGGTCATCTGATGCTGCAAGGCACGAGGGGGACGAAGCATTCCAGCGCGTGGGGTGAAGCACGCGGACCGACAAGTCCTGAACTGGCAGCTCGATCTCATCTCAGCATGGAACGGTATATAAACCCCGCATCCCCGCATTGTGTATCGCGACGGCTCCCTGCTCTGCAGCCTACTAGCAAGATGGGCCCGCTCCTCATCCTATGGCTCGCCGCCATCCTCGTGCGCGTACTCGCGATCGGCCAATCGCCCTGCGTAGCCTTCACCAACCCGGGCTCGTACTTCCCGTTCGTCGCGGGCGGGTCCGCAACCTCACTCCTCGCGAGCGCAGACGACGACCCTGGCGTGCTTCGAGCCGCCAGGGATCTGCAGAACGACATCGCCAATGTCACGGGTGTGCTGCCCTCCCTCATCCTCTGGAACACGAGCACTACCGCGTTGCCGAGCTCCGCAATCATTGTGGGCACGTACAACAGCTCTCTCCTGAACGCCGTCTCGCAGAACGCGAACCTGAGCTCGCTCGCCGGACAGTGGGAGGCGTACGACGCGTCCATCGTCGCGGCACCTCTGCCGGGTGTGCAGACGGCGTACGTCCTACGCGGCTCCGACCGGCGTGGCACCATATACGGGATATACGAGCACTCGGAGCAGATGGGCGTGAGCCCTTGGTATTGGTGCGCTGCTTGCTTGATTCTTGCTGAGCGGGGCTGATGGGCGTGAGGGCAGGTGGGCAGACGTCCCCATCAAACAGCACCAGGAGGTATACGCCTCTGGCTGCGCGCACGGCGCACCGAGCGTGCAGTATCGCGGGATCTGTGCGTCATCCATTTACCCACAGCATCAGGCGCTGATGCGTTTGTCGCAGTTCTGAACGACGAACAGCCCGCGCTGCAGAGCTGGGCGCAGCTCACGTTCACGAATGGAACGGGGCCGCCGTTCAACCACTACTTCTACGGGCACCTGTTTGAGCTAATTCTGAGGCTAAAGGGAAACATACTCTGGCCGGCGCAGTGGGCTGGGTGCGTTCTCCCCTCCCGCTGGATATACAGCAGTAGGCTGACCGGGGTTGGTTGGGTAGGATGTTCGGTGTGGACGACCTCGAAAACCAGCCGCTCGCAAACTACTATGGCGTCGTCATGTCCACCTCGCATGAGGAGCCCATGATGCGAAGCACTCCCAACGAGTGGAACGCCTTTGGCAGCGGCGCATGGGACTTTAACACCAATGCGGCTAACTTGACGGCGTTCTGGACCGTCGGGACGGAGCGCGCGAGGCCGTATGAGAGCTTGTATTCCGTGGGGATGAGGGGAAACGGGGATTGTGCGTTCTTCTACTCTTGTTTCGGAGGCAGTTGCTGATGCTGGAGAATAGTGCCGCTTGGCCCTGCGACGAATATCGCACTCCTGGAGAAGATCATCGCGACCCAACGCGGGATCATCTCCTCCGTATATAACGTCTCGGACCCGTCGGTCATCCCGCAGGCATGGTGTTTGTACAAGGAGGTCGAGGACTACTGGGACAGCGGGATGACCGTGCCTGATGATATCGTGTGTCTCCTCTCTTCCTGCCTGCGCGACACTCGTTGACGTACTGGTCCGCAGACCCTCCTCTGGGCAGACGACAACTGGGGAAACGTCCGCCGGCTCCCGACGGGGAACGAGACCTCCCGTGCGGGCGGTGCGGGGATGTACTACCACTTTGACTATGTCGGCTCGCCCAGGGACTACAAGTGGATCCGCTCGACGCAGCTGGCAAAGGTATGGGAGCAGATGCACCTGACCTATGAGAGGCAGGCGTCACGTTTGTGGATCGTCAACGTCGGGGATCTGAAGCCATATGAGCAAGATACGGTGCGTTCCCTACTTGGCTGCATGCGATATGGAAGAGCTCATGTGGATCGCGCAGGAATTCTTCCTCACCTACGCGTACAACGTCTCCCGGTGGGACCAGTACAACCTGAACGACTTCAGCCTCGCTTGGGCGGAGCGCGAGTTCGCCCTCCCGCCCGCCCAATCGCAGGACATCGTCGACATCATCGGCAATGTCACCCGCTTCAATGCGCGGCGCAAGCCCGAGCTGGTCAACAGCACCACCTACAGCCTGACCAACTACGGAGAGGCGGACGACATCCTCGCCACGTATGCCACGTTGAACGCGACGTCATGGGCAATCTGGGACCAGCTGGACCCGGCAACGCAGGCTGCGTACTTCCAGCTCGTGCACCACCCGCTTCAGGCGAGCTACACGCTCCAGAAGATGTACATCTATGCGGGACTGAATAACCTTTATGCGAGCCAGGCGAGATTGGACACGAATTGGCTTAATGATGAGGTCGTGCAGCTGTTTGAGCAGGACTATGCGCTCGAGCATCAGTATCATACGTTGCTCGATGGGAAGTGGCAGCAGTACGTACCGGCTCCAGGACTGGGTCCCTGTACTCATACTCGCATCTCAGCATTATGGATCAGACCCATATGGGCTGTAAGTAGACTTGATGCATTATTAGTATCGCATATTGACGCGTTTGCCAGATGCATATTGGCAACAGCCCATGCAGAATACGATGCCTGCTGTCAACAGGGTGCCGAGCCAGAAGACTGCTCTTCCTGGTGCTATGCGGATCACAATCGATGGGTCTCTCGTGCGTTTTTCGATCTGCGCGATGTTACCGATTCTGATATGGCCCTCTACCTAGGGTGCTTGGCCCGGTGATGATCAGTTTGATGTGCGTTCAGCTACGAAATTGCGACTCATTACCTGATGTGTTGATTGTAGTGCGCCCAAATGTACAGCTGCCCGACCGGCTCCTTGCTTCCCTTCGACACCTATGGTCCGGTCCAGCGGTGGGTGGATATCAGCGCCGGTGGCCCGGCTACATTCAATTGGACAGCCTCTTCCAATGTCTCTTGGCTGTCAATCTCCGAAACATCTGGGACCGTCACGCCTGCCAACGGCGGAAACACGACGACGCGTATCTGGTTGTCGGTAGACTGGACCCAACTGAACGCTTCGGTCGGATACGCGCAGATCAACTTCTCCTCGACGTCGGCATCCCAATATTTGTTCAAAGAGGCGATAGCCACACAGCTAGTTCCATTCTATGTAGAAGCGTACAAGACAGTCGCGCCCAGCAACTTCACCGGCTTTGTCGAGGGCGATGGGTACGTGGCTTGGGATGCCGCTCACGCGGCCCGAAACAACAGCGTGAACGACACCTACTGGGGTGTGATCCCGAACTACGGCCGCAACTCGACCGGCGTCACCCCATTCCCAGTTGCCGGCAACAACTTCTCCGTCGGTGCAGGACCTAGCTTGCAGTATGATTTCTATCTGTTCAACACCCTCGGAGGCAACTCGACCCAAAATGGCAACATAACCTTGACCGCAGTCATGTCACCATCGCTCGACAATCGCGGGTATTCCAGGCCCCTTGGCTTTGCCCTGCAGCTGGACAATAGCTCTGCAGTTCCGATCTATCCGGTGCCCATCGTATCGGCCGCTGAGCAGCCGCCGGGCTGGGACACTCCTGACGGATGGGTTGCGAACAGCATGATCAACACGACTATCCGTGAGTGGCCCTTCATGCGCAGCCTGGTTTCGATTACTAACGCTGCGTGTTAGAATTCAATGGCACCGCACTTGGAAAGCATACATTGACGCTATGGCAGATCGAAGCGGCTGTCGTGATGCAGAAGTTCATCATCAACACCGGAGGCTTGCGGTACTCGTATCTTGGTCCCCCGGAGAGCGCCTATGTGTGAGCTCTTGGGAAACGAGTACGTTTTAGTATCCGTAGTCAATGAGGATGAAATTGGATATATATTTTTTCGCCGCCGTGGACCACCATCTCAACCACGCTATGCATGTAAATCTTGAAATCACAGCGCAAACCTGTCTCAGCCACCTTGCCGTTCTCCGGCAGCGTAGGATCCTCGCCCGACTTGACAGCGAAGTTGAAGCCGGCATTGGGATAGCGATACCTATCGTCATGCCTGTGGATGACTGCAACAGTGTGAGACCCGCCCACATCCAGCCACCAATAGAGCAGAGCCGGTGTCTCCCAGAAAGAGCACCAGTCGGACTTTGGACCAAACATGTGGGGCAGCCCAGGATGTTGGGTCGGAAGTCGGGTTGTGCATGGAACAGGGTCAATCACCCCAATGTACAATGCATCCAGATCTGGGTGCACTGTATGTCACAGTGATTGGACATGGCACTGGATGGCTTCAGGTGAGTGAACCATGCCTTCTCTGGAATGTCCCACACCATGCAGCCTGGAATGGAGCGGGTCACTAGTCCCAGCTCACCTTTTAAGGTGAGCAGGGACTAGCGACCCACTGATCACGTTCCTGTAGGTGTAGTAGGACACTAGGTGATATGTGTCCCCCGGTCCAGTGATGATGGTGATCGTCTTGAAAGCGGACGTCATCGGGCATTTCCAGCTTTGGCAGCACACACGTGGTGTTCGGCAGTTCCCAATGCCGGGCGTCATCAAGGGTCTGGATCACCCTCAACGTCGCCCTGACGTGTAAGGGCACACACAGCTTATTGCCTGCTCTCAGGAGCCCGCCGCAGCTCATCATATCATCCATTGTTGAGTTATCCGCTGCACAGTCGACTGGACACACGATGTATGCACTATGAGACTATCGGGATTCGCGCCTCTACTCGCCATCATCCTGCAGCATGGCATCGTCGTGCGGGCCGAGCCCTCAGCTCCGTCCGGACTCGCAGGATGCCGCCTAGACCCCTTCCACGCCTTCCACACCCTCACCCCCACCTGCCTCCCCTCGGACATCCCTACCGACTATCTAGCGCCCAACACGACCTCCGACGCCCCTCCGCCCGACGCGCCCCCCGAGCCCGCAGCCCCAACAGAAGACGAGTCCTCCGAGTTCCTCTCTTTCGAGGAATGGAAGGCGCGGCAGATCGCCCAGGGCGTGCCGACCGACAGTGCCAAGCCTGGTTCCGCAGGACAAGCGGCGGATGGGACCGCGCCTGCCCCGCCCGCGGGCGTGCAGGAGGTGCTCCTCGCCCCGCCCATCTTCTCCCCTGCCCAGCCACCCGCGGCTGCTGCTACAGCAGGACCGAGGATCGCCATCCCCCTCAACGACCGGTACAACTACGCGTCCGACGACTGCAGCGCGCGCGTACATGCCTCCAGCAAGGGTACCAAGAACCCCTCTGCGATCCTCAGCCGCAAGAAGGACAGGTACATGCTGCACCAGTGCAACGCGGGCGAGAAATGGGTCGAGGTCGAGCTCTGCGACCATATCTGGGTCGACACCGTCCAGCTGGCAAACTACGAGTTCTTCTCCGGCGTATTTCGCAACGTCAGCATCTACCTCTCCCCGCGCTATCCCCCCGGGCCGGAGGGATGGGTGCACGCAGGCACATTCGAGGCGCGCAACGTGCGCGCTGTGCAGTCCTTCCACCCTCCCCCGGAGATAAAGGGCTTCCACCGGTTCCTGCGCGTCGAGTTCGAGAACTACTACGGGGCGGAGTTTTACTGCCCTGTCAGCTTGCTCCGTGTGTACGGGCTGAATGAGATGGAGGAGTGGAAGAGGGATGCGTGGGAGGCCGAGGCGGAGATGCGGGAGAGGGAGGCGAGGGAGAGGGAGCAGACGAGGCTCAGGATGGAGTGGGAGGAGAGCGTCAAGGCTGCCCAGGTTAGGGAAACGAGGACGGTCGACGTGCTCTATGTGAGCACTGAGGAGGCCAAGAGGACCGCGACGAGGGACGAGAACACATCTGAAGCAGCGCATGCGACATCGACACCTGCTGCAGAGATCGACAAGTCGGAATCGGCGGCTGCGTCAACTTCTGGAGAAGGGGCTGAAACCGGCCCAACATCCCTCTGGACCTCGCACGTCATCTCCTCGTCGACGGTCGCTTCGCCTCCGTCCTCACCGACGACGCCTGCGAAGTCCGAGGCGGCGAATGCAACTCCGGATACAACTGGGTCAGCCACGCAGGAGGCGCAGGCTACTGCTTCAGCCGCTGGGGAGAAGGATTCAGCGAGAAATGGGACATTGAAGGATGAACGCGTTGAGGCTGTCGTCATCGAGAAGGTGGTGGGGAACGGCACTGTTGTGGACGCTGTCGCTCAGAGTGCAGAGCAGACCTCGACGAAGGTGGCCGATGCAGCCGCTGGCACATCAGCAGCGGCCCAGACAACGGTCGACGCGTCAAAATCGGCCTCGTCTCAGACCGCCGCTGCAGAATCCAGCTCCGAATCAGCCACGTCAAGCTCCACAACATCATCCTCCACTCTGACCACCCCACCGCAATCCTCCAGCTCCTCCCTCCCGACCGCCCAACAATCCCCGTCATACACCGTCTCCCTCGTCCCTCCCTCCATCCCAACGGGTGAATCAATCTACCGGACGATCATGAACCGCCTAACGCTGTTGGAGGTCAACACGACCCTCGGGACGCGGTACATGGAGGAGCAGAGCCGCATGATGCGGGAGGCATTCAAGCGCCTCGAGAGGGGCGTGGAGGAGCGCTGGGGTGAGGGGAGGTGGAGGGAGGTCGCCAAGGGTTGGGAGGGAAAGCTCGATGGGCTTGTAAGTACTTTTTTTGTTCTGTTGCTGGGTGGTTACTAACTAAGAGGAAAGACTGCAGAGCAGAGACATGCGTTCGATACTGCCGTCAATGAGCTGGAGCAGCAGCGCGCGCGCATGGAAATAGAGAGGAAGGAGCTCGTCTCCCAGATCCACATGTTGGAGAATGAGGTGTGCATATCATCCCACCATTTGCTCACTATTCCTCTATATTCCCTCAATCCGGTGCTCATGCTGATATCGTTACAGGTAGTACTCGAGAAACGTCTCTCGGTCGCTCAGCTCTGCCTTCTCATCGTGGTACTCTTTGTGATGACCCTCACGCGCGGACCGGACTGGGCGGCGATTTCGACTGTCTTCCGTCCCAGCCTATCTCATGAGAGTCGTGCAGCTACCCCTGCCCGAACTGGAGGAACGCCCTCAATAGGTGGCTTGGGCGAAGCAGATATTATGCTAGAACGCCGGCGATGGTCATCGGAAGCAAGTTCGCTAACGCCCGTCCGCCGGTCCTCGATCCCATTCCCCTCTTCGCCCCCTCACGCACCTCCGCGCTCTCCAAACCCAGCCTCGCCTCGCTCATCAAGGTTCTATCACTCTTCTCATCCGTCTCACCCTTCCCTGCCTTTCCGTACCTCGTCGCATTCGTTCACAGGGACGGCCTCTCCACGCCGACGCGCAACGGGTGGACCGGGTACAATACCGGGGAGCGCGAAGCGCCTGGCCCGAACAGCACATTTGCATGAACTGAGGAAAGGGAAGGAGAACGTTCTATTTGGCTCTGTTGACGAGAGCCCAGTGCAGAGAGACAGGTCACATAGCAGAGGCCGCTCAATTTCACAGGATGACTTGTGGGAGGATACGGATGTGGACGACTTGGCGGGAGTGCAGCTGCAAGTGCCGATTGTAGATGGGGGCCCTAAGAGCGCCCAGGATCTGAGGGGAATTGTGAGGCAAGACGTCTTGCTGGACGAGCCGCCAGATACGGCAGCCTTTTGATCATGTCCAGTATATTGTATCTATTGTATTATAGTAGTATTGGCTCCCACGCTTGGTGGAGCTGCGTCTAGAGCGCCAGCACGCAGATTTCTTATGGAGTCGAGGACACGGTGAAATCAATGCATTCAGCCCCAATTGGGTTACAGCGTTATTCTCTGTTGTGCATCCCCAACCGCCTGGTGTCGCCCTTTGAAGAGCTGCGTTTTACTAGGACGATATATACGACACTGCGAGAGGGTTGTCTCAATTTCGTGAATGTCATACAACTGTATCTAAAGTACAAAGCATATATCACAACAACTCATATTAAACTCGAGGTACCGGGAGACAATGGAATGAAACGAAGCCTGCAGCCACGATAAGTTACGTGGTTATGCCTGACAAGTCTCCGATGGATGGCTTCTATGTTGCTGCTCTGCGGTCATGATATACGCATAAGGCAAGCTCTGAGTCCGTAGGACTTAGGCATCATCCCTCCCCTTTGCTGCCTCACGTCTGGAACCGCACGGTCAGGAAATATTCATCATCTGCAGGCAAGACGATCTTTACCTGCGTGCCTTGTCCGCCCACTTCAAAACGGCGACGTCCGTGGCGTTTAAGCCATTCCGGCGACCAGGCTGGGGGAGCGCGACTTTATTCGATCTCCTTCGTTCATTCGAGCATGTGGCGTATGTTGCGCACTGGTCTATGGGATAAGAATTGTCCTCATTCAGGGTGCCATCCTAAACAATTTTTTGGGTCAGACTATCATTACAGAACGGGGCCCGTTCGCTTGAAGGACTATTGATATATCCGCAGCCACTCACCGAGTTGTAGGCGCACTCTGTATAGTACTCCCCATTAGGCCCGATCTCGCAGAAGAGGATTCCATCGAAAACTCCGCTGTAGACCGTCTCGTAACCGGGTACAATCGAGGTGGGGCAGGTGGGGTTGCAGTTCGGCTCCGGAGATTGACGAGGCATGACAGCGCTGATCACTCCAAAGGGAAGCAGGCAGACAACGAGTAGGAGAGACAGGAACAGCATGATGGGAGGGCAGGGAAGCAGAGGAGCGTTTAGTCAAACCCGGCGGATTGGAGTCGAGGCAAGGTAGGCGAAGGAGGGCAAGGGGAGTTAACTTAGCTGTGGAACCCGGTGCTCGGCCCTAGAGATCCACTTTATAGAGATCGCTGAGGTATCAACTGCGCCCATGCTCAAGAGGCTGCAAGCGGTCCCTCAAAGATCGATAGGCAGTGTTGTCTTGAAGACTGTGGGAGCCGAAGTTACAGCGACAAGCCGCAGCTGCCGCACCAAGCCAGGCGAAACCAGCCAGAATTTTCCCTGCTAGTGGCGAGGCTCGGGTAGCGCCGATTATTCCAACATTCCGCGGGGCTGCCCCTGCACTGGCCGGGCGCCGCGAATTGTTCTATGTATTTCTCGTGTGCTCGACATGGGAGACCGGAGGACTATACTTAGCAAGGTGTTCCGGCTGGTCAGGGGCGCCGCCATTCCAGTCAACGAAGACGGCGCTCCCGAGACCGTGCACGTCGCCGCAATTTAGAGCTAGTCCCTGACCACTGCCTATCTTGCATCAGAGAGCGTTTGCATCGGAGAGTACAAGGACAGAATCGTCAGCAGTGAAAGAGGCAAAGGATAACTTTCAATTCCTCTCAGGCTACTCAGCTGTGCTAGACCAAGCCTCCAAACACTACGCCTGGCTCACGCCGTGTTTGACCCTTGAACAAGGTCTGCCTGCAATCGTGGACTTTGTAGCCACAAGCTGTGTTGCTTCCAATTAGTAGAGAAGCGATGAGCATTCGATGTTCGGATGTCATTCCTCGGTCCGTGCATGTTGGCGATCGAGCGATGAGTAGGCGGCCAACGCGACGGTCCCTTGACGACGCAGAGATGCGAGACCCGCTTTGGGAAGCGAAATGTCTCCGCAACATTCCATCCTCATTCCGATTCCTCAGAGCTGCGACCTCGGGGATCGGAGGTACTGGCTCTGCTTCCAGAGCAACAGCCGGACCTGAAGGCACGAGCTGCATTCCCCCCCGTCCCTGCTTTGTCCACCGGGCGCTGTAGTACCTGGCTCCACGCGCGCCGCACTCGCCCCGACAAGGTCGTGCGTTGGGCAAATTCCCACGCCCTGTGAGCACCGGGTACTTTCCCGGCTCATCGAACGACTTCCGCTTACACAATGATACGTAATAGGTCGAGGTACACCGGCGAAAGAGACGACACAGATCCTACACGGAAGATTTTACAATGCATCCAAGTCCCGTGGCTTGGCCATGGCTTTCAATACCTGCCTGAGTCTCGGATTCTGGAAATGTCCGTGTCTAATAATAGCATCTAACGAATAAACAAGACCGAGTGCCCGCAATATTCCCTTGCCTCTTCCATGAGACCATTCAGCTCTTGAATCTCCTCATTTGTACCGCCGTTCACGTCCTTGAGATCCCCTATGACCGATCGCACAATGTCGCTCTCTTTCAGCAGATCCTCCTTGACGGTATCGACAAGACCGAGAAGCGCCTTGAGCAGGTCGGCCGCATCACTGAGCAGGATCGGCGGCCGGTCGTACCGCATCCTCGAAAAGTGTTTCTTGAGCGCGTCGAACGTCTTTGCCGCCATGAAGGAATCGGAATAGTCCCGGAGCCGGTTTCGACCCATGATCTCCACGAGCAGGTGCACCGCCGAGCAGTCGTCGCGCGTGTCGCTCGTGATGTGGAAGGCCTCAAAGTCTTGGACGACACTGGCGACGTGACCGTTGACGACGATCCAGCTTTGTACGCCTTGGCCAGCCGGCTCGCCAAGCTCCGAGAGCTGCATGAGGCTGCAAAGGATCTCGCGGACTTTGCGACGGAGGCGGCATTCGGTTGGCGCCGATGCTGGCAGGAGCGGGAGGAGGCCGGACAGGAGACCGAAAGAAGGGTCAAGGTACAGATCTTGATTCAGCTGCACCCAGCCGGATGGTGTCAGTTTGGCAGCTTCTGTGCTTGCGCGGACCAAATCGAGGGCACTCTCCAGCACGAGAGTCGAAGAGCTCGTCTTGAGGACGGAAGTGACGACGGTGAGAAGGCTTCGGAGGTTGCCTGCTTCGATGACCTTCCATTCCCGATCTTCCACGTAGCCTGGGAGGGAGAGCATGTGCGCAGTCACTTGCAGCGCAGCGGCCAGACTCGCGTTATCTGCAAAGCGGGATGTGCCGATTTGGCGTATGAGGCGGGCGGTCGAGAACCGGTACGCGATGGGGAGGAAGAGTGCGTTTCGCTGACGGAGGACGTTCGCGAACTGTATGGCGGCGCAGAGGAGCTCGTCGGAGGTGGATGTCTGGAGGACGTTCCCTAGCTTTGTGTGGAACTCCTCGAGCAGCTCGTCGTCAGGGTTGAAGTTGGACATGATGCTCCTTTCCGGAAGAGACTGGTAGACGAGGTCGATCCCGCGGAGGATCTTGGCTGCGCGCTGCTCCGAGTCGCAGTCGAGGAACATCTTGCATGCGACGGGGAGCACACCGGGCGCGAGGAGCACCTTGCACTGTGCGGCGTGGCTGGCGAGGTTGAGCGCGGAGGAGATGGCGCACACGGCGATATCGTGGTCGAACGTCTCCTCGAAGAGCCACAGCAGCGCGCGCGCCTCCGCCATCTCCTTCTGCGTCGCATCGTTCGCGCCGAGTGCGGTGTACCCGCGCGAGGAGGCGCCCTTCTGCATGCGGGCGACGCTTACGGCGAGCGACTGCCGTGCGTCCACCCCAAAGAGCGCCGCCCACGGCGTCTTGAACGGGCAGCGGGGGTCGAACATTGGCAAGACGCAGAAGAGGGTGTACAGACCCAGGGAGAACGCGCACGTCCCCGTCGTCACCCAGAAGACGGTGTTGGAGTTTGCGTGCGCGGACATCTCGACGAGTCCCCAGCAGAAGAGGACGAAGGAGAGGTGGAGGAGCAGCGGGAGGACCTCCATTATGCTCCCCATGGACCACTGGCGGATACCCTCGAGCCGGAACTGCCGGTGGTGCGCTTGGTCGTACGGCGCCGCGGGGAGGACGCGCATGTACTCGCGGATCCAGGACTTGGAAAGCATGGCGAATGTCGCTACGGCTAGGGAGAGCACGAGCGACGCCATCCACGCGACGTTCACGCGCACCGCCCAGCCGGGAGGGACAAAGTCCGCGTTGGGGTCTAGGTCTGTCGGCAGCGGGAGGCCGTGCGCTTGCGCGTACAGGATCTTGGCGGTCAACGCGGGGTTGTCGGGGCTCATCCATGCTTATGGACATGTCAGTTACAGACCCGGACCGCAATAATAGACATACGCCATGAAACCTGGATGAACGTCGTGACGACGCTTGAGAATAGCCCGGCCTGGTACGCATCAGCGTCGGATCATGTTTCCCCACACACGCGCACGCACAAAGATTAGCAGAACATCCATGCTCTCATTCCAATCGCCCGTGATCCTCTGGTCATACTCGCTCGCCTCCTTCGCATACGTAGTCCAGATCCGCCACGTCCGGTGGCTCTCGACACCGCCAGGGTGTCTTGCCTGCCCGGGGGAGGTGATGCCCGGCTGCCCGGTGGAGGACGTCGGGTCGGCGCGGTTGCGCAGCCAGGAGGGGCGCTCCTGGCGCCTGGAGGAAGTGAATGGCGGGGAGGTCTTACGGCGCTGTCTCGTGCGTGAGCCAGCGTGCCACCACGCAGCAAGAAATGGGAAAATGCTCACCACGCGCCGTATTGGCTCTTTTTCGCTAACGGACTCGACCCGCGTGTCGTCGCTGTCGCTCATTTCGTGATTCGTGGGGGTGTGGTAGTGCCAGGCAGAGGTGCGGAGAGCGAGCTCATATTACGGGCGAGGTCCAGGGCCGCGCCCCCGCCCTTTGTGACGCGTTTCAGACGCTCGACGCGTATTGGAGAATCACGCCTCGTTCAGCACAGCTGCTTGAGTGCCTTGTCGGAGTTGAGCAGAGCATCCCCGGTAGTGCATCTGGTTGCAGAAGCTCCTTTGCCAGAAATAGCATATCAGAGTCATAGTGTCATTCAGAGCTGATGGTGGTGCAAGGAGGGATAACATCATAGCGGGGCAGTGGACCCTAGTTAAGGCCGCTAAGTCCGACGCGGCATCACGCACTCTATCTCCGACAGTGCCAGCTCCAATCGCCCAACAATCATCCGAGTCCCTGACACTCACACTCAGTCTGATCGCGTTGATGCCCGCACCCCACCGACGGTAATGCGTTGCCGGACAGCACTCACATCCAACTCCCTCGCACCGGGGAAGCGCGTGCCAGTGCGCCCCCTGCTCTGGCGGGGGTACGCCGACGCCTCCGGGTCCGCAGGCACAGAGCAGCGCCCGAGCCCGTACCGTCGACCGATCAAGCTGTCCCTCTCTCCCAGCCCTATTCCGCTCTCCAACGAGTCCGCCCCACCGCCTCCTCGCGCACCCCCCATGGCGCAAGGGGACACGGAACGCCGTGCTGCTGAAGTGGCGCTTCAGAAGCTGATTGCGAAGCTCACCCCTGGGAAGAAGGACGCTGAGGGGAAGGATGTCAGGGCGGAGCTGATGCGCAAGGCGCGTGCTGTGCACATGAAGCATGAGGAAGAGGAGGGAGAGGAGAACTGGGCTAATGCGGGGAAGATGACCTGGCTCGACTGGGCGGTCGTGAGCGGGATCATTTGGGGTGCGATTGCTTGGATGTCGGGGAAGGAGCTGTGGGACGAGATTGAACGGGGGAGGAAGAAGAAGGTTGATGAGGCGATTGAGAAGGAACGGGAGAGGGAGAGGAGGGCGCTGGAGGCCCAAGGGGGACAGGACGGGTGGGACGCGGACGGGAGGGCAGAGGGCGGGAGGGCGGATGGGTGGGGCGGCAGGTGAGCGCAGGCCTCACATTGAAGGTAGCAGGTTGTTGTATAACTCCCCTATTGTATTCCTCTATTTCCTATGATCATCTTGTTATTCTCTCACCTCACGCAAAGCGTAGTCTGTCGCTCTGGAATATGCTCTCGCCCCATCCTTTCCCGCACGCCGCCGTGGGAACACGACAGCTCTCTCCCCGGACTGACACATGCTCCTGGTGTGATCTCGTCTGACTCTAGCCTCCGTCTTCCCGCTCAGGTGGGTGCCGGGACGCCAAGCTCGGAATCGCGCATTGTCGCAGTGCGGGGTATCTTCATTGCGGGTATCCATCTCCTCGTCCTACGACCTCGGGAGCACCTCCCCCTCTCCCTCCAGGTCCATCGCCTCCTCCGCTCCCTCCCCCTCCGCACCCACATCTGCCTCCTCAACCGCCTCCTCCGTCCCCGCCTCCTTCGCCCCCTCCAATTCCACCCTCACAGCCAACCAAATCGCGCCCTCCTCCCACCCCTCCTCCTCCGCCACCGCCAGCGCGCTCTTCCCCGCCCCGTTAGGAAGCGCGATCATGCGCGGCCCGTCTGCGCGGGGGTCGGCCACGAGCTGCTCTAGGATTGGAAGGTGGTGGTTGAGCGCCGCCCAGTGTAGGGGGAGGGAGCGGGAGTCGTTAGGTGTTGTTAGGAGGGAAGCGGGGAGGAGCGGGAGGAGGAAGGCTAGAACATCTACATTGCTCGCTGTCAGCTTGTTCCTGTGCAGGGAAAGAGACCGACGCACCCGCATGCCCGTTCGCAGCACACATATGCAGCACAGTGCTGCCCCGCTCGTCCCTCGCCTCCGCCGCCGCTTGCGCCCCGTACGCGTCCACGAACGCGCGCACGTCGGCAAGGTCGCCGTACCGGCAGGAGAGGAGGAGGTCGTCGATTTCTTCTGCGGAGGGGGTAGGGGCGGACATGTGACTGATACTAGAGATGGGACAGGGTCGGAGGGACCGGCGGAGCAATGCAGGTGGGATAATCCGGTGTGTATCGCCGACAGCAGCGTGTTGCAATAATAGCGAGCGTAGTCAGTCCAGCAACAAATGAGGAGAGACGTGAAATTCCTGCTCAGGGTCCGTCTCCCAGTTCTCCGGAAGCCGCCGGAAGCGAGCGATCCATCGCACGGGAGCGTTCGGGCCTGCCCTTGTCCCTGCAGGTGACAGGGTTTCCGTCCTAGCTTATTGCCCCGCATTCCGATTCGTGCACTGCGTCCAGGGCCTAGTACTGCAAGTCGCCGCCTCCCGCCGCTCTTTCCGGTAGATCTCCCGGCTTTTCCCCTCCGGCGCCCGTCCCTCACTGCTGATGACTCCAGCCAACACTGTGCGCGGAAGCGTTTCCTATTCCGGTATTCCACCACTTACATGACTCATGGAAGAATGCTCACCCGCCCAGCTCATGCTCGCAGGAAAGCTTCCCATACCGGGCCGTTCCGTCCCCCGCGTTTTGTATTACCGTACCGTACCATACCAGCCATGGCGACGACGGCGGGCACCGCCGTACTCTCCTGATGATCTCGCGCCGCAGCTCATATGCATATGCATTCCTCCCTCAGGACCACTGCAGCGGTATACAGTATACAGTCTTCTGATTTCCCTGGCGCCGGGCGGAGCGGGCGGGAGTGGAACGCGTCCGGCGGGGGTCGCCGAAGCCTCCTCTGCTATCCTCTGTTCCTCTCGGGCCATCCATGTCCCATGTCCCTACCGCTGATGTTGCAAGGCCGTCCCTGGGAGCTCGGGGCAGATAAATACCCTCCTTTTTGGAGAAGTTCGCGCACCAAGCACCTGCCCATTGCGCCCCCAACAAGCCCACCTGCTCGTTACAAGCTACGAGACCCGCGAGTCACCTACCAACCCCCAAACCAAAATTAAAAACCAACCGAGCAAGAATGTTCGCACCAATGCTCGCGCACTCATCCCGCCTCGTCGCGAGGCAAGCGCCGCTCGCAGCCCGCCGGGGATTCGCCGCCGCCGCCAAGCACGGTCATGTATGTCCTCCCTCCCTGCTCCCGCAGAGCGCTGCTAACGCCTCGCCGCAGAACGAGATGCCCGCTATGCCGGTAGAGACCTACCCGCTGATCGCCGTCGTCCTCTTCGGCACAGGATATGGCATCTACTCGAGCGTCCACGCGTGGTTCAAGGAGCCCGACGCGTTCTCGCACCACCGGAGCGCGGGCAACCAGCAAATGAAGTACTGACTCGTGCTCGAGGACTTTATGCGGTCCGACTTTGACTGAACGGAGGGACGACTGTGATGGCACGCGACGCGAGTGGAGAAGGAAGAGATTATACCCCTAGCCTTATGAGGCATCTGCGGAAGACTGGCGTGGACGCACGCCGCGCTGGTGGGGGATTTTTACTTTCAAAGAACTTGAACAACGGAAGGACTGTACGCTGCTTAATAGCCCGGATGGGCATGTATGTAAGGATAGAATGAATTCAGAAATTGATCCATCAACGTATTGTTGTGGGAGTGAAAGCTCGAGCCTGCGCCATGCCCCGCTCGAGTAACTTCGCCCATATGGAAGACTCCTCCCTCTCCGATTATCAATCGCCGCTTGCGTCGGAAATTTCGAACGGGGGAATTTACCAGAAGGGACTCTCCCGTAGGCTAAGTTTGAGGCAATCCCGAGACGGATTCGTTTGTGGTAGCGTGTAGTGAAAACGCAGTGCCTCCCCGTGAGCATTCTGAACTTTACCACACGGCATCAACGTAGACGGGTCGTCCTTATCTCTGGCGCTGATTTGGTGCAGCGTTTGTGCGTTTTTGCGCGGTTAGCTATTCTTAGCGGAACTTCGGGATGCAGGAAGCATAGCAGGGGCAGTCTCCGCGGTTTCCATAGAATCGGCTAGCACAGCCCCCGCCTACATGCCGAAGTCCTCCAGACCATGTGGAGCATAAGAAGAACACTTCGCGGGCCCCGTCAACGGCCGCCGCCGCAGTAAGCTGCTCAAATTTGGTATCAGTTCGCGAAGAAATTTGTACAGCCTGTCCAAGTGGCAGAGGGTGCAAGTGATGGGCTGTCTCCTTCATTGTTCGTCGCACTGCCCACAATCTACTGACGAATACTTCATTGCCTGTGGATTTCGTGAACATCTGATAAACATGGAACTTTCACGGCAGATTTGGCGACTGGTGTCGGACCTGAGGAATGTATAAGTTTATATTACTGCTACTTCTTGCGCTCAAGGGCCCGTCACAAACTACGTCACACGAAAAAGTACACGAACTGTGTTCCTTGTTCTCCCCTTTGGGTCCGCTCTTCATCCGCCTTCGCCCCTTCTGCCGAACTCTTACGAGCGCGTGCGCAAACCAGACTTGAGCTGCGGTGCCTCAATGCCGGCACTCTGCGCTGATATGCAAATGTTAGCCGGCCTTCTATCCGTCTTCTACGGAAAATCAACCTCAGGCCGCAAGGGATCCCTTTGGTACTTCAAAGGAGGATGAACGTCTGAATGAGCACGAACACTCCTCTCCAGTTGTTTGGGCCAGCTCGCCCTTTCGTCTTCATTCACCATCTTGGCACGCCGGACCCCGTCAGCCTTCGACCAACCCTGCTCAGCTTCGCTTGCTCCCACCATGTTGGTTTCTCAACTGCTTGCTGTGTGCCTGCTTCCACTTGGGGTACTGAGTGCAGTCCTGCCTCGTCAATCTCCGGAGCCGAACTGCAATCCATCCTGTCCCCCTCAGATCATACCCGGCTATGCCGTGGTTTGGAGCGGGTTTTCCTATGGACTACTCATCTGTGAGATCGGACCTGATCTGGAGTATATTGTAGAGTGCGCCTACAACGTGAGCTATCTCGGCTATCGACGTCAGCTCAAGCGGACGGGCCGGTTGGGGAAAATGTTCTGACAAAGACCTTCTTTAGCCTGATGGTACCCTTAATCTCGACCAATCTTATCCCATAGAAGACTGCGCGCTATACGCCACCTGCTCAAACGAGCGGAGGAGGTCGAATGAAGCCGCGCTTCCTCAGCCGGGTCCCCGGACAGGTGTCAACGCAGAGGAGGTGGCAGTCTTGCGGTGGGAGAAGGCACAAAGGTGAAGGTCGAGTTACTCCGCAATGAGATACGCTCAGCTGACATCTGCACGACAGAGAGTGAGGCGGCGAGGATTTCGGAGGATGTCTGAAGGTAGTCGTTGGAGTTGAGCTTGGCCATAAGGAGACGGACAGCTTATGCAGCACCGAGCGGATGCCTCACGTAGATGCATATGTAGTGCGCGCTTGTCACGCGGCCTTCATGCGCTTGCACTGGACAATCCCATTACTATCACCTTGCCCAGTCCTGTCGCCTTCATTTTATGACAGTTGGTAGTGGATGGAGCCGCTGAAGGTGTCGAGGAGCTCGCCCTGCAAATTGCCCTGTACTAGTATTCGGCCGCCCGACGCTGGGGCAAGCGCCCGTCGGCCCGGCGGAGCCACGTCCATGCGACGCGCAGCCGTTCCTCGGCTGTCCCGCGTCGCACAGCCCCAGTCATCATGCTGCGCATCCTCGTGGGTTCCTGTCAACGGACGCTGGCATCGAATGGCTTGGCTAAAATTAGCCGCTTAATTCCATGAGGCACAGGGTGCAAGTGACCGGGGTCTTCCCGCTCTCTTTAGCTTCCTTTGTCACAACGGCCGACAAAACACAAACGAAAAGATTCATTCCTTTGGCAATTCGTGAACGTCAGAGAAGCAAGAAACTTGCGAGGCATGGTTCTCGGGCCTGGGGAATGCATATGTTTCTAAGACTACTACTTTCTCGGCGCTCACAGGCTCCCCTCTTCATCGAGCTACGAACTCTCCTTTCTTAGTCTTAATACGCATCGAGGCTGGTATGGCAGATCATGTCAAGCAGCGGCTATGACATGACCGCGGGAGACACTCTGGTATAAGTGATGCGTGAGGTGAGATGTCCGCGCACATCCTGCGGATTTGTTCCCTATCCTCTGCACAATATCGTTGATTATCGGGGCGGATCTGCTGTGCTCGGCGGGCTGCCGCTCGAGGACTGCGGCACGCATGGCATCTGCGGCACGCCGGGCACGAGGAATATCGAGGAGAGGGTGAATGCACCCAGAAGAGGGAGGCGCCTGGAGGGTGGGAGCGGTTCAACTCCTCGATCGCGAGCCGCTTTTGCTCGCCTTCGATAGCTCGCGTGGACGTGGAGAGGTCATGTCCCGCGTATTGGTCAGGATCGGACGCACGTCGGGGACGTTGTGGATGGCGCTGACTGCCTTCATGTGCATCAGCGCAACTGACTTCATGGATGAAGACGCACAGTCGACAAACGGGATGAGCCCCACGAGGCCCTCGTCCCATGGCGTCCCATCCCACGTGTGAAGGATGATAGAACTGTCCGGCTGGACCGCGGCGTGCTCCTTGAAGGCGTCGAACATGATTATTTTTCAGAGATCGCGGTTCAGGTAGGCGAGGTCCTTGACCAGCTTGCCCTTGTGCACCTGCGAAGGCTCGCGCGTGCTGTCGGGGTCTAGCGACTCTGGAACGGGCTGCGTTGAGAAGGGGCGCGTGAATCCACAATCAAGTAGAAGATGGGAAGGAAAGGGGGACACGCGCCGATTTATTGCATCGCGGAGACGACGATCTCATAGAACTGCGAGTAAGTAGTCCACCCGCTGTACCCGCGCTGCATTCAGCAGTCAGCTCAATCCAGCCACACATCTCCACAATCACTCGCATCCAGGAGCTCGCCAAGAGCCGATGGTCAGTATCAACCACGAGCGTGTAGAGGACATACGGGGACAGGCGCTCCTTCCACTGCGGCTGAAACAAGTCCATCCGCGCCCGCACATGCTTCCCGAGATGGCTATTGCCATCTTGGCCCCGTACAGACCACATCGCACCAAGGAGGATGTGAACAAACCAATAGGGAGCATGCGGCGCGAGTGAGATGTCTCAGGTGCCCACGATGGTAGAGTTGTCCCTGATGATGCCAAGTCTTTTCAGCCGCCGGGAGCGCATGTTGGCTCGGACGCAGTCTTGCCGTGTTAGCACAGCCCCTACAACCATTCCACACTTCTTCCCACGGCACGGCATTTTCCATGTGGAGCACATGTAAAACATAATAATAGCACTTCGTGGGCCCTGAACCACCGCCGCCGGAGGAAACTGAGTTTCATCAGTTTCGGCTAACAGTACTGCGGCCGCTCGACTGTGTTGGTTCGCAAGGAGGTGCAAGTGACCGGGGTCTCAAGCTTCCCCTATGCTTCTCGTTGCTTCTTTGTCACAAACGACAAACGAAAAGATCACAGAAGCAAGGAACTTGCACGACGTGCGTTCTTAGTCCCAAAAAATGACAATCTTTCCCTGACTACCGCTTCTATATGCTCCGTTCTCCCTTTGGGTCCGCTCCTCATCCGCCTTTGCCGAGCCAACCAAAACATCGGAGAATTATAACACTGCAAGGGTTCAAGGGATTTCCCCATCGAAAATGGTGGTCGGGCCGCAAGTGATAACTTTGGTACTTCAATCGGAGATGGACATCCGTCTTCGCTTGCTAGTCCCTTCCTCTCCCCCACACCGGAACCCGCCAGCCTTTGGCCAACGCTGCCCAGTTTCCCACCATGCTGCAGCTTTTCGCCCTTCTCCTTGTCTGCCTGCTTCCTCTTGGGGCCCTTAGCGCTGTTCTACCTCGTCAATCTCCGGAGCCGAACTGCAATCCCAGCTGCCCTCCACCCATCATACCTGGCTACGCCACCGTTTGGTACGGGACTTTCTTTGGGGTGCTTACCTGCGAGGTCGGGCCAGATGATGAATATTGGATTGAGTGCTCCTATAACGTGAGCTCTTTGTCCTAGGGGTCCCTGTTGGAGAGAATGTTCTGACAAAGGCTTTCCTTAGTCTGATGGTACCATCAACACCGACAACTCTTATCCCGTAGACGAGTGCCCGCAATATGCAACTTGCTCAAACGAGCGGAGGAGGTCGAATATAGAAGCGCTTCCCCGACCTGCTCGCCGGACCGGAACAAGCGCCAGGGATGTCGCGGTTCTCAAGTTCGCGGAGAAGGCACGCAGGTGAGGCTTGTATTACCACGATGAAGCACAGTCTTCTGACAGCTGCACGGCAGAGGTGATGCGGCAAAGAGGTCGGAGGATGCGTGATGGTGGACGTCGGAGATCGAGCTTGCCGGTGGGGCGAGCAGGACTCTCTTTACTTCGATTCTGCCGATAACCAAGATCCTGGGATGTGGGATTAGATTCTTACATTCGTTACCTTCTGTTCCTTTGTGACCTTGTAAATAGATCTTTATGCCATTTGTGCTCCTGAGATTGACGCTCTGGAAGGGCAATGTGGCGCATGCGGGTGACCTTTGACAGGCGGCAATGGTGTGAGACAAGGTTGACGTTGAGGACGCCGAATTCTCCCCGCAAAATTCTCCGAGCGAATGATCGTTCCTCGCATTAACTCTAGGCACCACCATCCGGTCTCATGATCTGGGCAATCTCGTCATCATTAATGGAGAGGTCGCGGTTTAGGTAGGCGAGGCCCTTGACCAGCTCGCTATTGTGCATCCGTGCCGACTCGCGGAAGAGGCGGTATTGGATGACTGCGATGAAGGGGGTCAAAACGAGGGACTCTAGGACGGGCTGGGCGGACTGTGGAGCGGGGGAGGTCAGCGCTGTTGGGTTTGGAAGGGAGGAGGGACGCACGTAGACGTATTGGGTGGTGAAGACGACGATCTCGTCGTACTGCGACATGTATGCTAGGTAATAATCCACCCCGGCCCGCTTGGACGTCCTCCAGCCGTGCTGGCGCTGTTTTTCGTCTATCAGCTGTCGGTCTGCGTAACCTCGTGAGCATATACGGATGTCCCAGGTGCTGGCCACGAGCAGATCGTCAATATCAACCACGACCGAATAGAGCAAATACAGGGACACGGGCTCCTTCCACCGCGGCTTAAACAAGTCCATTGCCTCCCACGCATGCTTCCTGGGACGGCTATTACGGTCCTCAGACTACATCGCACCAAGAGGATGTGAACGAAGGCGATAGGTCGGGTGCCGAGAAGAACACGAGCAGGCTGAACCAAGAGAGATGCCCTTTGAGACGCAAAACTGTGCCAGGTAGATATGTCACTGATGGTCAATACTGCAACGTCTTTTCAGTGACTCGGACGCAGTCTCTCCGGGGTAGCACAGCCCCTACCATCATTCCGCACTTCCTCTCAGGGTGTTCCTCGTGGAGCACATGAAACACATAAATAGCATGCTTGGTGGACCGCGTGTCAACGACGCTGCCCGCAGGAAACTGAGTTTGAACAGTTTCGGCTAACAGTACTGCGGCTGCTCGCCTCTGTTAGTTCAAGAGGCAAGTCGTGCTGGCCACTATCCTTCTCCTTGCTTCTTTCTCACAAGCCACAAACGAAGAGATCAGAGAAGCAAAGAACTTGCACGACATGCGTTCGCTTTCGGGTCCGCTCCTCATCCCCTTTGCCGAGCCAACCGAATTCTGAGGAACATGGGCGAGCTAAAGTGCGGCGCAAGGGATTTCCATCACAGAAGGACCTCAGGCCGCAAGTGATATCTTGGTACTTCAATCGGAGATGGACGTCCGTCGTCACTTCCTCGCTCCTTCCTCTCGCTCACACCGGAACCCGCCAACCTTTGGCCAACACTGTCCATTGCCCACTATGCTGCATCTTTCTCCTCTACTCGTTGTCTGCCTGCTTCCTCTTGGGGTCAGTAGCGCTGTTCTACCTCGTCAATCTCCGGAGCCGAACTGCAATCCGACCTGCCCTCCACCGATCATAGCCGGCTACGCCAACGTTTGGAGCGGGACTTTCTACGGGGTGCTCAACTGCGAGGTCGGGCCAGATGATGAATATTGGATCGAGTGCTCCTATAACGTGAGCTTGTCGTCCCAGCCCAGTTGGAGGGAATGTTTCTGACACAGGCGTTCCTTAGTCTGATGGTACCCGTAACGACGACAACTCTTATCCCGCAGACGAGTGCCCGTTATATGCAACATGCTCAAACGAGCGAAGGCGGTCCAATATAGATGCGCTTCCCCGACCTGCTCGCCGGACTGGAACAAGCGCCAGGGATGTCGCTGTTCTCAAGTTCGCAGAGAAGGCACGCAGGTGAGGCTCGTCTCACCACGAGAAAGCACACTCTTCTGACAGCTGCACGACAGAGATGGGGCGGCGAAGAGGTCGGAGTACTCCTGATGGTGGCCGTGGGAGATTGAACCTGCCCGCGGGGCGACGAGGACTCTTTTCGATTTTGCCGATCTAGGATGTGCGACATTGGACTCCTACGTTACCGTCCGTTCCGTTGTTACCCTGTAAACACGTTTGTATGCCATTTATACTCTTGGATTGACCCCCTGGAAGGACAACAGCCACGTTCTCTCGTGGGGAACAGATGCGACTGATGTTTGCCATCGGTTCGGCTGCCCCATATGAGATTCTGTTGTGGCCAGATTGGGGTGGCATCTTCGCGCTTCTCGGGGGTACGCTGCTCAGACATCCGGCAGCAGGCAGATGGATTCCTCCGCAACGAAGACGTCAGAGAGAGATCAGAGGTGGGTTCAGAGGTGAATTCGGATACTGCTGGGAAGTCTCACGCGGGCTTGAGCTGAAGCCCAAGCTGGGGGAGCTCACCCCACCGCACTCCTTTTGCTCATGATCTCATCCAAACAAGGCGGTGAGAGGGTGAAGAGAGACGGACGTCAAGAGACGTCTCGGCGCGATTGCACCGCGTACTGTAGCCAGGGGTCATAGTGTGCGCATTATACTATACATTGCGGAAGTGACAAGCAGGAAATACGCTAGAGGAGCCACAACGGAGAGAGGCCGATCACTCGTCCTCGTCCTCGCTCTCATCTTCTACCTCCTCCGCATCTCCCTCTTCCTCCGCATCACTCTCCTCCCCAAGCTCGAAGAACGCGTCCTCCTCCTTCCCCTCCTTCCCCCTCCCCTCCTTCTCCCCACTCGTCAACCCCTTCCCCCCTTTCCCGGCCTTCCCGGTCCCGGCCCCCACACCCTCCACCTCCGGCTCGCCCGACACTGCCCCCCTCCCCATCTGTCCCCTAACCCACTCCCTCACCTGCGCCCTCTGCGCCGCGCCCTGCTCGTCCGCGTCCTTCAACAGGCTCAGGTATTTCTTGCCCTTGGGGTAATGCTGTGCTCTGTCAGCGGCTGCTGGACAGGACGAGCAAAAAACGAGCGCAGTGGTAAGGAGCTTCGAAGCAGGAAGCTGGAAAGGGAAGAGAAGGGACGGGGAGGGAGGGACGCACGAGGATATAGTTCAAGTCCACCCTGCGCTCCTGCAGCTCCTGCTCGAGCTGTTTCCGCGATTTGTCCTTGTCCTTGAGTTTGGCATTGCCCGAGCCGGAGATGGAAAGGGCTGCAAGCGCGCGTTTCGCTCGTAAGAGGGCACGCAGCACTTTCTGCCTCTCGAAGAATTTGACCTGTCAGGCGTGCGAGTAAGCTGGGAGAGCGAGCAGAGCACTGAGGAGAGGGCCAGGACGGACACGCACCATATGATACTTCTGTGCCATCTGGCGCTCCTTCTCCCCCTCTAGCGCTCTCTCCAGCTCTTGCTCCAGCGCCTTCTGCCGTCGTTGGGCATCCCGTTTCACCGCTGCGTCTAGCTGGGGCTGGTTGGGCGTTAGCGAGGGCCTGACGGAATGGAATACAATGCAAGGAAGGCAGAGGGAAGAAGGGAAAGGAGGGAAAGGAGGGCGAGACGCACTTTGAGCAAGAGCCGTTTTGTTTGACGCAGGGAGGACTTGAGCTTGGAGATGCCTGGTTTGGCGGGGGTTGCGGAGGACGTGCGGGGGTGGGCGTGCGCGCCCGAGGGTTTGGAGGTTGAAGGGTGGGCGCCCGAAGACTGGGGTTTCTTGCGCTGTTGTGTGACCATCCTCGTCTGCCCGGCGAATGATCAAGTTCAAGCAGGGATATGAGTGCGCAAGCAGCCAGAAATGCCCTCTAGCAAGTGCAGTCCCGAAAGTAACTTTCAAGTGCAGACCCTACTTAGTTTGCACCAATTGCGGTCAGCCCGCCCGGGATCAATTGTCCATAAATTCTCGAGGCATCATCGTCCGCCGTCCCGCCCTGGCCGCCCAGCACGCAGCCTCACCTCTCGCCCATCGCATCAAATGCTCTCACTAGCGGGAAAGTCGCTCCTGCGCGTCCAGCCAAGGCTGCTTGCGAGCGCCAGCACATCAGTGGCCCTCATAGGCAGGCGGCTGCTCGCAACGCCCCCAACCTCCCCTCCGCCTAAGCCCAACGCGCCCACCTCCGAACCCGAGCCCGGTCCATCCACTGCCCAGCCAACGCCAGACCCCTTGCCAGAGCAACAGCAGCAGGAACCGAACCCCTCCACCCTCCCCTCGCTCGACATCTCCTCCTCCTCCTCCCTCCCCGCGCCCCCTCCGCCCGAAGGCTCCAGCTCCGGCCGCACCGGCGCGCGAGCCGCGAGCACGCAAACGTCCATCGACCGACAACGGCGGTATCTCGCCCGACTCTGGACTGGGCTCGTCCTCGCCGGCGCCGTGGGAGGGGTGGTGTACATGGGCCGGGAGTGGGGGGACGGGGAGCGGCAGATCGGGCTTGCCGAGGGCGCTCCGGACACTTGGTACGGGAGGTTCAGGAAGCGCGCGGGGGAGGCGATGGATTTCTTCAACAAGCCTCAGTGGAAGGAGCTCCTCCCACCGCCCCTGCCCTACCCGCATGGAAGGCCATACACACTCGTGGTCGATATTGACGATCTGCTCGTGGCGAGCACCTGGGACGTGCGTATATGCTCTCTCTCGAAGATTGCGCAGACCCACAGCTGACAGACGGAAAACAGCGGCAGCACGGCTGGAGGACGGCCAAGCGGCCCGGGGTGGACTATTTCCTAGCATACATGTCGCAGTTCTACGAGATCGTCGTATTCACAACCCAATACGTCTACGTGCGTCGCTCTCGCTCTTCCTCTCTCCAAACCCCACACGCTGACCATCCCCCTCGCAGTCCGCCCAGCCCGTCTTAGAGTCCCTCGACCCCTTCAGCGCCTTCATCCAATACCGTCTCTTCCGCGAGTCGGCGCGGATGCACAATGGCGAGCTGGTCAAGGACCTCGCTTACCTGAACCGAGATCTCTCCAAAGTTATCATGCTCGACACAGTTAAGGAGCACGCCGCGCTCCAGCCGGACAACGCGATCATCCTCCCCAAGTGGGATGGGACGCCGGGCGATAAGGGGCTTGTGGGCCTCATCCCTTTCCTCGAGTGTGAGTCCTCTTCAGCGCAGCAAGAAGCGTGCTAACTTGCATGTGCAGCGATCGCCATCCACAAAGTGCCTGACGTTCGCCCGATCCTGTCCAAATACGCAGACCAGGACATCCCCACTGCGTACGCGGCGGTCGAAGCCGAGCAAAAGCGGCTCGCGATCGAGGAATGGAACCGATCTCACCCTGCCGGCTCCTCCCCCGGCCTGGGTGCATTCACCCTTTCCTCCATATTCGGCGCGCCCGGTGCGCCGCAGCAACCGCACATGCCCCAGTCCTACCTCGAGCAGAAACGCGCCGAGGCACAGCAGATCTACGTCGAGGAGCAACGGTACTTTGCGGAGCATGCGGAGGAGATGAGACGCTTGATCGAGGAGGATAAGCAGCGACAGTTGAAGGAGATGAAGGGGAGCTTGTTTGGCGCGCTGGGCTTGCAGGGGCCGCCGAAGGAGAAAGAGGGTGCGGGCGCGCCTCCGCCTGGAGTGGCGGGTGCCCCACTGGGTGGAGGGAGCACGGGCCAGACACCACCTGTTGTGGGAGTCGCGGCGGGCGCGGGGGGGAAGAGCGCGTAGGCGTTGGTGTGTTGGAGGGAGCGATGAGAGTAGGACAAGTTTTGCGCAAAATCTCAACTCTTGCATTTAGGGATCGTTTGTCGGGGCCCGGGGAATGTCCCCGGCTCCTAAACTCGCATGGAACCGGCGGAAGTGTGAGTCTGCTCTTGTTGAACGACGGGGATCCCCGGCAACGTCTCTTCTCTTCACGTCCGGCTCTTCACCTTCCCACCATCTTGTTTGCATGAGAATCTCAGCCGGAGACGGGGAGCACGGCCGATGCTGAGGACGACTTCTGGTGTGACGGAGACTTACATGCCGATCATGAGACTATGAGCCAAAACCGTAGAGTGGGGTCACAACGGAACGAAGAAAATGTAAAGAGTCCAATGTCGCACATCCTAGATCGGCAAAATCGAAAGGAGTCCTCGTCGCCCCACCGGCAAACTCAACCTCAGACGGCCGCCCTCAGGCGTCCTCCGACCGCCTCGCCCCTTCACCTCTGCCGTGCAGCTGTCAGAAGTGCTTCATCGTGATAGGACAAGCCTCACCTGCGTGCCTTTTCCGCAAACTTGAGAACAGCGACACCCCTCGCGCTTGGTCCGGTCCGGCGACCAGGCTGGGGAAGCGGCGCTATATTCGACCTCCTCCGCTCGTTGGAGCATGTTGCATATAAGGGACACTCGTCTGCGGGATAAGAGTTGTCGTCGTTACGGGTGCCATCAGACTAAGGAAAGCCTTTGTCAGAAACAGAAGAAACACACCCTCCAAGTGGGTGGGGACCTGTAAGACGAAAAGCTCACGTTGTAGGAGCACTCGATATCATAAGCACCATCCGTCCCGACCTCGCAGTAGAGCACCCCGTAAAAAGTCCCGCTGTAACCGTTCGTGTAGCCGGGTACGATCGGTGGAGGGCAGCTGGGATTGCAGTTCGCCTCAGGAGATTGACGAGGTAGAACAGCGCTAATGACCCCAAGAGGAAGTAGGCAGACAAGGAGTAGGGGGAAAAGATGCAGCATGGTGGGAAACTGGCCAGTATTAATCAAAGGCTGACGGGTTCCGGTGTGGGGGAGAAGAAGGGGCGAGCAAGGGAAGAGGGACACCCATCTCCGGTAATACCAAAGATATCACTTCCGGCCCGACCACCTTTTTCAGTGGGGCAAGCCCTTGGACCCTTGCAGTGTTGTAATTCTCCGATGTTCCTGAAACTTTTGGTTGGCTGGGCAAAGGCGGATGAGGAGCGGACCCAAAGGGCGAACGGAGCATTAAGAAGCAGTAGTCATGGAAAGAGGGTCATTCTTTAGAACTAAGAACGCACATCGTGCAAGTTCTTTGCTTCTCTGATGTGTTTGTTTATGTTATGAGGAGGACGCGGACAAGGGCTGAGATGAACGACGATCGACATTGAGCTAGGGACCGGACGAGCTACGCTATCTATGACCCGCGCAGCCACGGTCTGGTGCACATCTTGCTCCTGACCATGATCCCTCGCTCTCGCTCATGATCTCGACAAGGGCCAGCCTGAAAGCCCGGTCACAAGTAGTTGCACCTGCAGGATTGCCCTCCTGAGCTAACAGAGTTGAGCAGCCGCAGTGCTAGTACTGTTAGCCGAAGCTGTTCAAACTCAGTTTCCTGCGGCGGCCGTTCACGGTCCGCGAAGTGTTCCATTTACGTTGTCCACGTGCTGCACGTGCACAAGGAAGACCCTGTGCGGAAGTGCGGAATGACGGCAGGGGCTGTGCCCACCCTGACAGACTGCGTCCGAGTCACTGAAAAGACGTTGCAGGGATTGACCGTGACCATCAGTGACATATCTACACGGTGGGCCCCGGCACATTTTCGCGTCTCAAAGGGCATCTCTCTTGGTTCAGCCTGCTCGTGTTCTTCTCGGCATCCGACCTATCGCCTTCGTTCACATCCTCTTGGTGCGATGTAGTCTGAGGACCGTAATAGCCGTCCCAGGAAGCATGGGAGGCAATGGACTTGTTGAAGCCGCGGTGGAAGGAGCGCGTGTCCCTGTATTTGCTCTACACGGTCGTGGTTGATATTGACGATCTGCTCGTGGCCAGCACCTGGGACGTCCGTATATGCTCGCGAGGTTACGCAGACCGACAGCTGATGGGCGGAAAACAGCGCCAGTACGGCTGGAGGACGGCCGAGCGGCCCGGGGTGGACGATTTCCTCGCATATATGTCGCAGTTCTACGAGATCGTCGTCTTCACAACCCAATACGTCTATATGCGTGCCTCCTCCCTCTTCCTACACCCAAGCCCAACAGCGCTGACCTCTCCCCTCCACAGTCCGCCCAGTCCGTCCTAGAGTCCCTCGACCCCTTCAGTGCCTACATCTAATACCATCTCTTCCGCGAGTCGGCACGGATGCACAAGGGCGAGCTGGTCAAGGATCTCGCCTACTTGAACCGCGACCTCTCCATTAACGATGACGAGATTGCCCAGATGATGAGACCGGATGGTGGTGCCTAGAGTTAATGCGGAGAACGAGGATTCGCTCGGAGAATTCTGCGGGGAGAAGTCGGCGTCGTCAACGTCAACCTTGTGTCACGGCGGTGCGGCCTGTCAAAGGTCATCCGCATGCGCCACATTCTCCTTCCAGGGGGGCAATCTCAACAGCATAAATGGCAAACAAATCCATGTATAAGGTAACAAAGGAGCGGAAGATAACATATGAATCTAATGTCCCGAATCCTAGGATGTGCGTGATCGTTAGAAGCGAATGAAAAGGAATCCTCGTCGTCCCACCGACAAGCTCAACCTGTGACGACCACCATCAGGCGTCCTCCGACCTCTTCGCCGCATCACCTCTGCCGTGCAGCTGTCAGAAGAGTGTGCTTCGTCATGGTAAGACAAGCCTCACCTGCGTGCCTTCTCCGCGAACTTGAGAACAGCGACATCCCTGGCGCTTGCTCCGGTCCGGCGAGCAGGTCGGGGAAGCGCATCTATATTCGACCTCCTCCGCTCGTTTGAGCATGTTGCATATTGCGGGCACTCGTCTACGGGATAAGAGTTGTCGGTGTTGATGGTACCATCAGACTAAGGAAAACCTTTGTCAGAACATTCCCTCCAACTGGGCCGGGACCTCAAGGACAAAAAGCTCACGTTATAGGAGCACTCAATCCAATATTCATCGTCTGGCCCGACCTCACAGAAGAGGATCCCAAAGAAAACTCCGCTCCAGACGTTGGCGTAGCCAGGGATGATCGGTGGAGGGCAGCTGGGATTGCAGTTCGGCTCCGGAGATTGACGAGGTAGAACAGCGCTAATTGCCCCAAGAGGAAGCAGGCAGACAAGGAGTAAGGGGGAAAGATGCAGCATGGTGGGAAACTGGGCAGTGTTGACCAAAGGCTGGCGGGTTCCGGTGCGGGGGAGAGCAAGGAGGGAGCAAGGGAAGACGGACGGCCATTTCCGATAGAAATACTAAAGATTTCACTTGCGGCCCGACTACCTTTTTCGATAGGGAAATCCCTTGGACCCTTGCAGTGTTGTAATTCTCCGATGTTCGTGAGACTTTTGGTTGGCTCGGCAAAGGCGGATGAGGAGCGGACCCAAAGGGCGAACGGAGCGTTAAGAAGCGGTAGTCATGGAAATATTTACATTCTCTAGGCCCAAGATCGCATGTTGTGCAAGTTCCTTTGCTTCTCTGCTCTGTTCGTTTGTCGTTTGTGACAAAGAAGCAACGAGACGAGTAGGGGAAGCTTGAGACCCCGGTCGCTTGCACCTCCTTGCGAACCAACACAGTCGAGCGGCCGCAGTACTGTTAGCCGAAACTGATCAAACTCAGTTTCCTCCGGCTGCGGTGGTTCAGGGCCCACGAAGTGTGCTATTATTATGTTTTACATGTGCTCCACATGGAAAATGCCGTGCCCGTGGGAAGAAGTGCGGAATGATGGTAGGGGCTGTGCTACCCCGGCAAGACTGCGTCCGAGCGGGCGTCGCTCCCGGCGGCTGAAAAGACTTGGCATCATCAGGGACACCTACCATCTTGGGCACCTGAGACATCTCACTGGCGCCGCATGCTCCCTATCGGTTTCTTCACATCCTCCTTGGTGCGATGTAGTCTGTAAGGGGCCAAGATGGCAATAGCCATCTCGGGAAGTGTGTGCGGGAGGTGATGGACTTGTTTAAGCCGCAGTGGAAGGAGCGCCTGTCCCCGTATTTCCTCTACACGCTCGTGGTTGATATTGACCATCGGCTCTTGGCGAGCGCCTGGATGCGAGAGATTGTGGATATGTGTGGCTGGATGGAGCTGACTGCTCAATGCAGTGCGGGTAAAGCGGATGGACTACTTACTCGCAGCTCTATGAGATTGTCGACTGTGCGTCTCCATCCATGAAGTCAGTTGTGCTGATGCACATGAACGCAGTAATCGCCATCCACAACGTCCCCGACGTGCGTCCGATCCTGACCAAATACGCGGACCATGACCTCTCCACGTCCACGCGGGCTATGGAAGGCGAGCAAAAGCGGCTCGCGATCGAGGAGTTGGACCGCTCCCACCCTCCAGGCGCCTCCCTCTTCTGGGTGCATTCACCCTCTCGTCGATATTCGCCGTGGCCGGCGTGCCGCAGAAGCCATGCATGCTGCAGTCCTCGAGCAGCAGCCCGCCGAGGCACAGCAGATCCGTGCCGATAATCAGCGATATTTCGCAGAGCATAGGGAACAGATGCGCAGGATATGCGAGGACATTTCACCTCATGCATCACTGAGGTCAGAGTCAACGTTCGAAGCAGGGGTGTAGTACAGACTGTGAGGGCAGAAAGGACAGGAATATTAATGGCCGCACCACTAGCGCATCTCAGTTGTGGTGCGTGCAGATTAGTAAGAGCTCGATAAAGAGGGGAACCTGTGAGCACCCAGGTAGTACTAGTATGGAAACATATGCATTCCCCAGGTCCGAGAGCCATGCCTCGCAAGTTTCTTGCTTCTCTGACGCTCACGAATTGTAAAAGGAATGGAGCGTTTGTGTTTTGTCGGCGGTTGTGACAAAGACGCAAGGAGACCGGGAAGACATTGGTCACTTGCACCCTGAGCCGGATGGAATTTACTGTAGTCAGCAAAGTAGGTGCGCGTTAAGTATTCTGGCGGAAGCAAAAAATGGGCGCGCCAAGTGCGCGGAGCTCAAAAGTTATGGTGACAGGTGCGCGAAAGTGCCCATGGAAACCTGCATCGGAGAGACTCTGTTTCGAGCTCCGAGCATATGTCCACTTTCTCCCCAAGCTACAAACACTCGGAAGTGATAGGAAAACATACCGGTAAGCTTGATTACAGCGCAAAAGGTCTGAACTAGCGTTGAACAACGCATTTGTCTCCCAATTTGGGGCCCCAAGTGGGTGAAGGTGAACGACAGTGCCGTTTCGAGGGCTGTTCGGAACTTTTTTCGGCTCCGGTCATTTTTACAATCAAATGGAGCGCTGCGCGCTGGCCGAAAATGGCGGTGACAAGCGCCCAATATGCGTGCTCAGAGGGCCTGGTGACCGGTGACCCGCGCACCTACTTTGCTGACTACAGTAGCGTCGATGCGGCGGCGTCCCGTTGACTGGACCCATGAGGGGAGGATGCGCCGAAGATGACAGGGGCTGTGCTAGACGGGAGACGGCTCGCCCAGGGACTACAAGTGGACCTGACCTACGAGAGGCAGGCGTCACGCTCAGGCTTGTGGGTCGTCAATGTCGGGGATCTCAAGCCATACGAGCAGGATACGGTGCGTTCCCTACTTGGGTGCATGTGATATGGAAAGAGCTTATATGGTTTGAATATCAATTTATTGTGATGGTAGGGGAACAAGATGCATTGAGGCAGGTACAGAATTTGCGCAGAGCGCGTCCCTAGTCGCTTACCTAAGCGTCAACAGACGGCT